>BJBW01012282.1:0-28969 GCA_004320125.1 Scolopax mira | reverse complement strand
GCATTGAAAGTGTTTCAGTCTGCTTCAGTGCCTGCTTTGGGGTTTTTTTGTGCTGTGGAGCCCTGTTGGTTTTTTACTATCCATTCCGTGTGAAGGTGTGTGGTGGCTCACTGAAGGGAAAGGTGCCTCAGACTACAAGGTGACATGGCAGAAGCATTGATGACAGAATTCCCTTCAGCAGCTGTGTGCTCCTGTGCAGCTTTTTAGTGCCATCTGCTCCGTTGTATTGGCTTTACGACAATTCACTGGCACTGTGTCTAAGAGTCTGGGTAGTTCTCTAGGGCTGTTGTGATGCTTTTCCTGCGTTGGGCTCACAAAAGGATAAGAAGGCAGTGGCCTGTAACTGGCGAGGGCAGAAAGCCTGAGGATGGAGTGCCTTGAACAGTTCCCCTGTACTGAACGCATTGTTGCCATGCTAGAATTAATAAGGTGGTTGTGGTACCTGTGGTTGCTCAGGCATATCTGTCTCTCCCTGCTGTCACGTTGGGTACTATGTAGAAACTTAGTGCCAGTGTTGGCGAAGCAATGTTGGCACAGTGTGTGCTGCCATTCACACGAGGTCAGTTTGAAAGAAATAGCTCAGGTGCAGAGAATTGATTAACAATGCAGTGAACCATGTTCTTGTTGACCTGTAAAGACAGAGAGGAAGGAGAGTGGGGAACATCAACAGCTTAGATATCACAACCATCCCATGCTCTTGTATCTGACCAGTCATCTTAAGTACAAGTTGCTGACATCAGTTTATCCTTTTGTGTTTGATTATATCTTGTTTTGTTTCTTTTCTCTTGTGGCCAGCTTGTATGGTGTACTGTATGTCCCCTGCTGACCTGGAAGAAACTTCTTTTTTTTTTTTTTTGCTTTTTCTTTCTGCATATAGCTAGAACTTCTCTTGCTATCTGAAGATGCATTAGATTTATTTGAGGACATTAAAGCATTAAGTTGCTGATTGGAACTCCATTGATTTTTTTATTTTTTTTTTTTTTTAATTTTGTTTCTCTGGAGTTATTTATTAGGGGATGCCACTGACTGTAACCATGGATGTTGTTACTGTAGAAGCACTTGTTTGCAGCTTTTATAAGCACCACTGAAAACTATTGATCAAATAATTAAGTGCTTTTATACAGAAATAAAGCGTGCACATAGCATTAACTGGGAATAGCTGTTTCTATTTAAACTTGTGTTCTTCCTTGCATTTGAAAATTTGTTCATATCAGCTAATTTTTTTGTTCTTGCTTTCCTTGGCCAAAGAAGTACAAAATCTGGCATAATTGAAACTGGACTTGAAAGTTGTGGTCTGCAGATGTGTAAAGTATATGAGATGTAGACACAGATGCCTCCTGTAGCTCTTGGCTGAATGGTAGGAGTCTAATGCAGTGGCAGAGGATAGGAAAATCTTGGGTTTGTCTATACAGTAATTGTGGGCATGCTTTCTTTTTGACAGTGTATGTTACAGACAGTTAAGTCATGTGTGACACATCACCCAAGGTCATGTCTGGCAGAGGGTTCTTGGCTCGGCAGTACACAGTGTGCATGCTTTCTTCACACGACTGGATTTCAGTGCCTTGCTCTAAGGGTCATGGATTCTCTATAGGAAAGTAGATAACGGTGTCATTAGCAGTGCTGTGATAACTGCAGTCACATGTATGTTCTGAGGAAAGAGTAGACTCAGTAGTACGTCATGAAGAGAGGCTGCCCTTGGGAAAATACTTCTTAAACACTGAGATAATTCGGTGGTGCTGGAAGTACTGTGTTAAGTGTGTGTGTGAACTAGAGTGAGATGGGTTCTCTGGCCCATGGTTTCTCAAGCTGTGGTCCCTGTGTACACTGGTTATAGTTGGAAACTGAGAAGGCACATCATCCTGTCTAGCTAGGGGAAAGATCCACAAGTGTGGACAGGTTGTATAACTCCTCTTTATATTTATAAAATGACGATAATATAAAGTTGTCATGCCAACAGATGCTGTAAGGATGAGTTGTTTAAGTTGGATCACTGCAAGAGTGTTAGCGTGACCTATAGCACAACTGTAAGACATGGTTATGCTCAAGTCCTCTTACTGATCTTTATTTTCTGTAAGGTCTGTTTTGACTGTGGAGCGAAGAACCCGAGCTGGGCAAGCATAACCTATGGGGTGTTCCTCTGTATCGATTGTTCAGGGACACATCGATCACTCGGTGTCCATTTGAGTTTCATCCGGTAAGTAATTTGTATAGTTTTTATAGTAAAAATGGCATATTTTAATGGTTTTGTTCAGATACCTGCTCAGACAGGAAAACCCTTTCTTCTCTCAAGTACTGATGGAGACCTTTTTAATGTTTGTATCAGCTGTGATGGGGAAATAAGTAAATAGATAGGGTTCAGCAGAATTCGCACCACCCACCCATTCCCATTATCTGCTGCTTGGGTTAGATCTGCTAACAAATGTGCATTATTGTTTCTACATTGAAATGATGAAATAAAGAACAGAGTAAGAGTGTTGAAGTGTTATATCACTCCTCCAAATGAAGACTGAGGCAAATACTAGTTTATTGTCTTCACGAGTATTACAGTGTATTGATCATAAGGGTATTCTGACCCCCAGCCAGCCAGTTCAGAGCGCTAAATAGATAGGAAGCAAAGCTTGCAAAATGCTGAAGTAGTTCATTATGATGTCATCTGAGTGCTAAGTTGAGCTCAGTCAGTTGGTGCAGTAAGTCTGTACCCTGAGCTTGTCACATTTCAGGTGAGTATCCTAACTGATGGCCTGTGGGCTTTTTTGGCCATATCAATAATTACAGGTTTGAAATGTAAGGCTCTGCTTGGAGCGAGTGAGAGCACTGCAATCAAATAGGAGTTGTAGATAAAAGCAGTTGTTTTCCATCAACTAAAATTCTTCCTTTGCTGTCTTTTCTCTGTAGACATGAGTTTTAGAGGATGCCTCTCAAGAATCTGTTCATAACGATCACAGTGTTAATTGTCTTCATACTCACTGAGCTCAAAATTTTTGTTGTCTTATAACATTCAAATTGCCGGTTTGTCCATGACATACATGTGATTGTCATCTGCTGTTGACAGAGTTCAAATGTGATTCCTGAAAATGTATCTTATTGGTGCTTTTTAAAAGGGAAAACCTGTCAGCCAGAGGGTGTGGGTTTTTTTCATGCTTCTACACTTTGAAAACTATATGGCTTTATTAATTTGTTTTTCACTTTGTGTATTCTTGCAATATTTTTTTCTATGGCTGCATGCTTTTCACTTTATAAAAAAAAAAAAAGGGGGGAGGGAGAAACACTTAAAAAAAAAAAAGATTTGAAATGGCTTTGGAGATAACATTAAAAATGTTTCCTTCTCTTTAGATCTACAGAACTTGATTCCAATTGGTCTTGGTTTCAGCTGAGGTGCATGCAAGTTGGAGGAAATGCAAATGCTGTATGTACTCCTGAGTGTTTGCTTTGTACGTAGCAGCTTGTTGGGCATGGAAGGTGTTGTCTGTCCTTAATGGCTCACATTTTGACATCTTGGGGATATTTTTATTTTTCCAGTTCATTTCTCTCCTTTTTTTTTTTTTTGTTTCTTGTCCCTCCTGCTTTTCCATACTTCTTGCAACTTTTCCACTTGGTATAATAGCGAATGTTTTAGTTTATCTTGTAAGTCATTAATAAAAATCACTGAAAAGGCCAGATCAGATTCCTTGTCAATACATGTTTAATTTAACAGGGAAGCATTGACAACTTTTGAAAGATGGCTTGTAAACCTAGCTTATGGGCATCCTCCTGTGACCACATTTCCTTACATGGTTTCTGAAAATATCATGCCAAAAATCACATCGCTGTCAAATGTTACACTGATGTAAAGATTGGACTCATGCCTGAGGTACAGCTGAAGTCAAGATAAGATGTGCTACACTGTCGGAGAGGAAACAGTGGTTTTGTTTGTGCCATTTCATATGGGCTGTTACTCTCAACTTGATTTTTTATGTTCCATATTTTTTGTTTTCAGAGTAAAACTCTACAGTGATTGGCATTAGGGTTTAAAGCTCTGAATATCAAGTTCATAGGTGTGTATATATTTAAATGCAAAAGTGCAATCTTTATGGCATCTGTGAAAGCATTAATGTTTTAGGTAGAGGAGCAGGGTATTTTGCTGCATTGTGATACAATTTTATGTTAAATGGTGTTATTTTTGTAACATGTTTCTCATAGCATTTTTGGTGTTTTCCTTCATAGCTTGCTTTTTTCCATCAACATGGATGTGCAACAAATGATACCAATGCAAAGTACAACAGTCGTGGTGCTCAGCTTTACAAGGAGAAGATTAAATCTCTTGCAACACAAGCAACAAGAAAGCATGGTACTGATGTGAGTAGTGTGTGTCCTGTGTCATTAAGATTTCTGAAAAACTTTCTTTCCCCCTAGAGTAATTTAAGTTATTAATTAGTAATGCAAAATATTATCTGTCTTTGGGAGGTACTGATACACATTGCAGGGAATAGGCAAGTTGGGTAGTAAACTATGTGTAGCTTACCTTATTTGTTGAGAAAAAGAATATTGAGATAGAGCCCTAAGTGAAGACTTCAGGATCATTTCTGGGTTATTCAAAACGTTAATGTTAGTGTTTGCAGTAACTTACAGGAGTTGTAGGCAGAAACTTCTTCAAAACTTATTTGTTTGCGGGCGTGCTCCAAAATTATAGTGGTGGTATTGCATAACAAAAATGTCAGCACTTTTCCCTGAACTATATAGTGTTTTGATTGTAGTTGAAATTGAATTTGGCTATTGCTACTGTTGGTTTTTGTTTATTCGATCCTGCCTCCTTAAGGTGGTGATGGTATGTTTATTGCACAATAATTGCACATTGTAAATTGCACAAGTTGAAAAACTGAATTTTTATTGAGAAGTACAGGATGTAAAAATGTACAAGTGCTAATAGAATTTACTACAAAATATTGTGATTCAAATGGGATTTGATTTGAACAGGTAAATGTGTCATACTGCTTTTTTCCATACAGCAACAATATTTGAAAAATTAGCAACCTATGTATGTTCTGAACTTGCTGTTCCTCATGAAAAATGCTGAAATGGTTCATGCATGCTGTCAGAACATTTTTAGGTTGCTGATAGGAAGAAGTCATTAGCAAAGTACACAGAATTACTTTGCTGAGGTGTTAAATAAGTTTGATAAAGTTCTTTTCAGCATACACAGAAAACATGTTTTGATTGTTTAATTCAGCTTGTTAAAGTCTGATTCACACGAAATTGATCAGATGAGTGGGAACTAAAAGAAAAGCAAGAAAGCTTGGGGTTTTTCTAATCTATCCATCAAAGTATGAAATGTAATGGAGTGTCATATATCAAGCTTGAATAAATTTGTAAGGAAAAATTATGTACCAGGTAAAAAAAAAATCAATACATTTTAATATGGAAAAAAAAGAGTAGTTTTAAGACTAGTGAATTTGAAAACAATATATTAATATAATTGTCCTGTAAAAGTCTCATTCTCTTTTAATTCTAGCTGTGGACAGATGGATGTGGAACACCACCTGTGTCACCTCAAAACAAAGAGGAAGATTTTTTTGCATCCCATGTTTCTCCCAAGGTATAGATTGCGTGTATTTCATTCTTGTTACCTTTCTAAACACTTAGGTTAGCTGTGGATCTATGATGGAAATTAAACCCTGAAAGAAAACCTTATCAAGAAAGGGGAAGTCAGTGATTTAACATTTACTTGCTTTTCTTTCTGTGGGTCTCAAAATTCCTGCATGGATGTAAACCACTTTCTAAGGTGATAATTTAGAATGACCCAAATAATAGCTAAATGTGGAATTAAACTATTTTTTTTTGTAGGCTTACCATTCCAGTTGGGCTCATTAGAGCACTTGGGAGTGCTCTAATTTAAATATATGACATGATAACTTTGGTTTTTAATCAGTAATGGTTAACAGTACTTAAAACATTTGCTAAGCAGAAGCTTTTTTCTCTTCCTCCAAAATACTTACAGCCTCTTTGAAAATGGTACAGTAACTTTCTGAAGGCTATTGCTACTGTTGATTTTATTTATTGGATCCTGCCTCCTTAAGGTGGTGGATGGTGTGTTTATTGCACAATAATTGCACATTGCACAAAGATTGATACTTCAGAGATTCTCTTGTCTGGTATTCGAACAATACCACTGACACCTCCCACCAGAGCAGGTTGCTCCAAGCCCCATCCAGCCTGGCCTTGAACCCCTCCAGGGATGGGGCAGCCACAGCTTCTCTGGGCAACCTCTTCCAGTGTCTCACCACCCTCACAGCAAAGGATTTCTTCTCTCTTTCAGTTTAAAACTGTTTTCCCTCATCCCATCACTCTACTCCCTGATAAAGAGTCCCTCCCCATCTCTCAAATAAATGATCCAGATTTCCTATATTGTTATTATGAGTAAAGACAATTAATAGCCAGCATGCAATAAATAAGTCTTAAGCACAATTAAAATGCTAGGTTTTTTTTTGGATGGTAAACAAACTGAAATTCCTGAGAAGGAAATACAGGTACTCAGGAGTGGTTCGAAACCATCTTGCTTTTAATAAAGGTAGGCATTTCTTGTAATGTTAACTGCCCTTCTGAGAATGAGTTTTAAACCTAGAAGCTGTAATCATAAGAATCCAGTATTAACTAATCGGTGATGCTCAGGCAGTCTTTGAGTGCCATGTTCATATTTAGTTACTGTATTCTGTTTTGTGTGCACTTTTAATTTTTGTAATCCTTTTCAAGGTAAAGGATACAGAGTGGGTGTTATCAGAGCCAGTTTCTGTACAGCAGAATACTTCAGAGAATATTCCAGAATGCAAAGAAGGTATGACTGATTCTTTGTTAACAGTAAGCTACAATTTTCTGGTAGTATCTTTGTTCAGGCTTTTTTTTCCCCTGCTTTAATAGCAAAATAACGTAACCATGCTAGTAATGCAAGAGTTTCGGAGAGGAAAGACTTTTTAGATGGGTTATGCTACAATGTGTGGAACTATATGCTCTTCTACTAATGTTTGATAGAAATCCAAATTAAAATTTGATTCAAAAAACTTCAGATCAATCTTTGGGTGCCTGTTGCTCTTTAGTAACTGGTAAAGCTGTGATTAGAAATAACGCATTTTGCGAGATGCATCAAACACTACCCTAAGGACAGTGAACTGAATTTTAAGTGTTCTAAAGAGCCTTCTGATATCCTTACCCTTGTTTTTCATTATGTTTTAGGACCAGAGCACGGACCAAGTGTTGATTGCCTTAGTGCATCACCAAAAGCTGCATTAGGTAATGATTGTAAGCAGAAGATAGCATTAGGAGCGAAACTTTCAGACTTTATGCATAAAGTGAGACTCCTGCTACCAAAGACAGGCCTCTGCTTTGTTTATAACCATATGCTAATGAAAATGTTGTTTGCTTCTTACTAACCTTCTTACTGTGCTGACATAGATTGTAGAAAACAGTTACTCTCCAAGCAAATGTTACAAGTAATGATAATGAGGAGAAAGCCAGAAGTAGTTAATTATTTCTGAGGTGGGATAATGAGAAGTAGTTAAGCCCTTCAAGGTTCTTTATCTATCAAAGTATGTACTCCTGTGTCAATGAGGAAAGATTGTGGCTACTTCAAGGAACATCCTTCTCATCCTCAGATAATACTTTAGAAGGATATTGTGAGGAAGGGTATCCTTACCCAAATGACCACTGAGAAGCTGATGCCTGCACAGAAGTGTTTTGCAGAAGCAGCAAAATCTAATATGCATATGCAAAAGAGTTATTCAGTCACCCTAATGAATATGTAAGCCGAGGTGAAGTTTAGTGTTAGGTACACAGAATTATTAGAATCTTTTGTGTATGAATAGCAGGTGAATGTCCCTGGTAAGGTGTGTTAGATTTGTGTATTTCCACCTAGCACTCCATGTTGAATAGAGTATATCTCCTCTCTGAACTGCTTGTGGTTTGGAGAGCTTTTATTTCGGGTAACACTCCCACCGCTGTGCTTAGGCAATCGAGCAAATCTATTCAACATAGAGAGCATGTTGCCACCTCTCTTAATGTTTGTGATTTTCTTTATGATGAAAGAAACAAGTATGTTTGTATGTTTTACGTGTATCATCAGTGGTTTTAAACATAGCCAATACCTTTCCATCCAGGAAACAATTTGTCTTAGAAATGTTGTGGGATCAGGTGGACCTGTAAGCTGGTTCAGAGTAGCAATTACTGCATTCTTTTTCTGTATAAAAGTAGGTATCTACAACTGAAAACAGCTGTAATTTTATTACTACTTTGTATTCGTGAAATACCATATCCTCCATCAGATGCAGTTTCCCACATTATCTTGGAGATATTCACAGCTCTGTTTCCTGTAACTCAGTTTAGTGTCTTGGTCTCTTAGTGTAGAAGCAAGTTGTAATACTTCAAGACATTAAAATAAATTCCAAAAACTATACTGAGGCTGATATTGTGGAAATGATCTTCTGCAGTTCTGGAATGAATAAAATTGTATGTCAAGTAATGCACCTTTCATCCTTGCAGAGAACACCACCTTCATAAAAAAGAAGCCAAATCAAGCTAAAAAAGGGGTAAGTGTATAGAAATAATGCATATTTTTATTGGCATTATAGATCTCTGGAAATATGTAGATTACAGTATAGAAATGTATCATGTAAGTTAGCACTAAACAGTACTTGGATCATATGGGAAACTAAAATGGAATTGAAAACTGTCTATCAAAGCAGTCAATGGTCTGTTTGAAAATGGATGATTGTTAAAATGAATTTGTCTAACAGGTTACTGTTACTGTGTAGTAGAGTGGTTTAGGTCTGTGGATTGTTTTCTGACCTCAGACAAATTCTGTTAACATGTATGTAGCTCAGCAAACTCTCTAGACTGCTACATGTATATTTGAGTGTCAAATTTTTTGCTGTCCGGACCTTAAAAAATGAGTAAAATAAAAATGTCAAATGCTCTTTTCGCTACTACTTGCATATTTAGCACGTGTGGCATAAGTCTGTCAATGTAAGATGAGTTTGAGACATTTGAGTATGTGTTTCTGGAACAGTCTTCATCCCCTAACACGCAGCAGGGTGGTATTTGGCTGTATTTAGAGATAACTTGAAGCTGCATTCAATTCAAGATAGTTTACAGACTTGTTTCTGGATGGGGTCTTAGCACTTTCTTAGACAGCTGATCTCTGTAAAGAAGGCATGAAAAGAGTAAAGCATCTCATAGTCCTGTGTCAAGAAACCTGAAATCTGAGTAAGACAGCTCAAGTTAGCTAGAAAAAACTAGGTTTTGAATGTATGGTTCCTGAGGCCAAAGAAAATAGCCCTAATATTAGGCTATTAGGGTGACAATATGTTATATGGAGTAACTTATTTTCAGTCTGGGCTATTCTATGGCAAAAGACTTTGAAGATTTATTAGAACAGATTAATTTAGATTGAAGCCTATTATTTCTTACTGCCACTAGAGGGCCCTAATATGCAAGAGGAATTCCTTATTCTAAACGGTTTATGCAGATAGGTTCCCTTACTGAAAGAACAACATACCTGGGTTCACAGGGCAGGTACAGTTTGTGAACTGTAGCTTCAGAGCCCAACACCATATGCATGCAGGCCACAACTTCTACGTGAAGACTTTAAAGTGTTAGAAGGATAGCATATAAGTACTGTGGAAAAGACTATGACCAAAGAATGTGGCAAACGAGGAATTAAACACATGGGAGACTGAGAACAGCAGTTAGAAAACTGTTGCCACCATCTGAATCAGCATTGTTGTAGCTATTCATATTTGTAGGATGTTTTCTCTGCACAGTTTTCATGGCTGTTTGCATATGCTCCTGAACAGAGTACAAACAGTGTTATTGTTTTCAGAGTTGACCATTAAGTTATAATGTTGGGTCTTTTGGTTTTTTGTTTTTTAATAAATCAAGCTCGGTGCCAAAAAAGGTGGTTTGGGGGCACAAAAAGTGAGCAGCCAAAACTTTAATGAGATTGAAAAACAAGCACAAGCTGTAGATAAAATGAAAGAACAAGAGGATCTTCATAGCAGTAAGACAACTGAGAAGGAAACACCACTGTAAGTATGAACATGAAGCCTAATTTCATGTTAATGAAGTTATTTTCAACATTTTTAAATACTTCCAGAGACTAGGTCATGCACATAAAATGTCAATTATTGCTTTAAACAAACAAAAAAATGTGGATGAGGTGGGCCAAATGGTAATTCCCCCATTGGCCTTTTTTTGGCCATTAAATATGTTTCTACAGTTGATGATTTACTATAGAAATAGCCCAATGTTATCTTTAAAAACAATTTTGGTGTTACTTACCACAGAAAATAAGGAGATGTTCTATTGATACATACGAAAAAGCGTGACTTAAATTTAACACTTTAGGTTTATTTATTACCACAGAAGACTTGCTTTTGAACTTTCTTTACCCTATGCCAGTTACCTAGTTCATTTTGTTTGGGTGAACTGAATACTATTTAAAAACAATCTTTCTAAAAGCATAGGCAGTATACAAATATTCAGCTTTATTTGTACTAATTCGGTAAGAGGCAGGGAGTAGTTTAAGTTACATCCCATCATTACAATTGGAATTTAATCCCATTGATAATTAATATTTTCAATGAACACGGAACATACAAAATACAGTGCTACAATATATGTTGTTAATTTTCTACCAATATTACTGGATTAGATGATCAGTGCAGCATTTTTACAGCTATATGTTAACTCTATGTTTTGTTCTAGCATATCATCTTTACGGTTGGCCTACAGAGATCTTGATGTTAAAATGAAAGAAGAGAAGTTAAATCTATCTGGTAAGAAGAAAAGTGAATTGGAGAGACTTGGCATGGGGGTTGGCAGCAACAGAAGGTATGTGAAGTTCAATAAACTGTATTTATGGCTTTATGCAATTATCCTTCATTTTACTTAGGAAATGAAAAAATATATCCTGAAGTGTGTTACAGAAACTTAATAGAGTCTTTGACGATATTGTTTATCTGTCAGGACGAAGAGGCAGGATTGCTTCTGACATTCTGACCTGCCAGACAGACACTACCCTAAGTTGTAAGATGTCTGCAGGATGTTTGCCTCCATTAGCAGACTGTGAGGAAGGTAGCCAGGATGTTTTCAGTGAATAGTACCAACTTAAGTATAGTCTGTCCTGTATAAGCCAAAAGTCCGAAAAAGTCACATTGCTGTGTTTTCCAATTTCTGGAATAGTCAGTGTGTTCAGAACTCCTGTCACTACTTCAGAAAACTACTGTTCAGTTTTTCCAGGGCGTGTTTTTTTTGTTATTTTTGGTGCTTTTCCCCCTCTTTCTTTCTTCTTAAATGTTTGTATAGCTTGGGCTTTGTCAGCAAGCTTCAGAAACTAGATTTGGGCTTTCATTTCTTTTCTTTTTAGGGTGTGAGCTTTGTCATCTGTTTACATACTTATTTTCTTCCTGTCCCCAGTGGCATTTCTCATTCAGTCACTTCAAATATGCAAACAATAGAGCAGGAAACACCTGCAATTGCAAAGCTGAAGAAAAAGTACACCGATGACGTAGATGACTTGTATTTCTCTTCTAGTTCACGGTAATGTATAAGCTTTTCATCTTCAGTGGGCGTAGAAGGATATGTTACTTATTCAAATAGACATAATATATTTCAACTTAAAGATCAAAACAGAAGACAATTCAACATGTTTACACACCTAGCGTATTTTCAGGGGACATCTCAGTCCGAAAAGTTGTGAAATAGTTGACCTTACCTTGATAATAGGTATATTTTTCAAGACAAGGAGAAGGTAGCCTGAATTACATATTTACAGGTTTTATCTTGTGAAGGATCTAGTCTCTACTTGGACAGACAATTGCCATATAATCTTTGATTTATTTTGTACTGAATCCAGTGGATTTTTTTGGTCAGAATGACTTTTGTTCATTCTTGTGATTCTGTCTTCAACTTTCATTTTAAATTAAGCAAGTGTCAAAGTCTGATAGTAGATACACTATAATTCCATCAGTCTTTTAACTAGATGCAACTTAAATCTTTTTGAGGCATTTTGTCTTGGATATATTGTGTAGATGTGTGCAGTCTTAATTGATAGAATTTTATGTATTTGAACATAAAATTTGAGCAAAAAATAATTGATGAATTTTTCATCAGAATATGAAAGCAAAACAAACCATAAAATATTGCTGTTGGGAGGGAGAAGAAAATAATTAGTCCTACAGGCACTAGTTGTAATGAAAGGTTTTTCTGGGCTGATAAATAGAAACAGGTCTTGCTTTTATAAACTGCCTTTATTGTATTGCTGTCACAAGAACATGAGAAATTGTACCTAATTACTTGTAGAAAGGCAAATAAAAAGACAAAGGCTTTTGTGTCATTACTTCATAGTGTAATCACTAGTGGCAGAAGTGCAAACGTACCAAGTAAACTGGCAGCAGTCTTGTAAAATGAAACATATCATTTCAGTGCTTCTCAATTTGTTCCTTGGAAAGAACTGTTACTGCTCTCAAATTATTCATAAGCCTCTTCATATGGAAGAGGCATTTTAATCTGTTTTAGTTCAGTAATTAGAAGATAAATTGTAACCTAGATCTTCACAGCTCTTGTTGTTCTAGTTGTAGCAATAATAGAATCTAATTAGAGACGGTGTATAAACTCATTCTCTTTAAAGAAAGTATAAAGTCAAATTTTTAGACTTTTAGGTTTTTAAAGTGATTATTTTCCTTTATTCTGAGTTGTGATTTTGAAATAGATGTGAAGTAATTTTAATATCACCTTAATGTATGCCCAAAAGCAAAATAATCATGCTGGATATTAGAATGCTGATAAGTATCTGTGAATTAAGCAAGCTAAATGCCTCAAGGTTTACATATATAATTGATGCCTCTCAAAATCCTTGCATTTTTATTTTACTTTTTGCTGCAGTTAATAAAATCTTTATTAACAATGTGAACTTTTTATTTTTCTATGAAATACCTTTTTTTGTTTCTCCTGCTGCTCCACCCATATACTGATCCATAGAATCATTGAATGGTCAGAGTTGGAAGGAACCTTAAAGATCATCTGGTTCCAATCCCTCTGCCCTGGGCAGGGACACCTCCCACCAGACCACATTTCTCAAAATCCCATCCAGCCTGGCCTCGAGCAATTCAAGGGATGGGGTGTAATCATTGTGATGCCTTGCTCACTGAGGTTTTCTTAACTCCTGAAGCTCTTAAACCAGCCAATTATCTTGACTGTGTTCTTCTCAGTGCTTGCTCTGACACTGAAGACATAATACTTTGAGGTAATGAGAAGTAATGAAGTAGCAGTACTTTGCCTGTTTTGATGTGACCAGCTCTTTCAGGCACTTCACTGCATTCATGATCATACCCAGCCTAAAGAAAGGCCAAACTTTTCATTTGGTTAAATAGGTGTGCAAAAAAAAAAAAAATCCATTGTGGATTCGACTGCACCAAGCTTCTAACCAATATTATGAAATCCAAATTATTCACTGACACCATTGTGCTGAAAACTCACTTGCTAGGGAGCACTCAATACTTCTTTTTCTTCTTTTATTTTAGGTACCATGATTCTTCAGATTTGAAGAATAGTGCTTTCTCTAAATGGGATGACACTACAGATTCTTTTTGGATGAAAGAAAATAACAGTAGAGATGTTGATGTAACGTTAACTTCAAAAAGTACAGGATTTTCAGACAGGTATACAAGGAAAACCTAACTGATTTATGTATAGGAAGCCTAAGCTTGTTAATATGATTTGAGTACTGCTCATATTAGTGGGATTTTTTTTGGTCCAGAGGAAAAATGTGGCCATAATTTTCATCAGCAGTGAGTTCCTGGCTGAATTTCTTCTGTAAGCTGAATTTTCTGTTTAGTTATTTACATTTTAAGCACTGTTTTGCTCAGTGCTATTGATTATGTGTTGGAGGTAACTGCCAAAGTGTTTCAGCCAAAAAAAATAGAGAAAGATATGAAGATAAACACAAATATTTGCACTGTTCTGAGAGCAAACTTGCTTTACTTGCTTTGTTTATCATGTACTGAACCAAAGAGAATCCAGTTACCAAACGAATGCAACTGTAGGGTACTGAGCTTTCAGGATGAAGACATTGAAGATACTTGCAACAACAGGTCTAATTATTGTGATGATACAGAACAAATATGTTTCTTCCCTAATGACTGTGGTTTTATCATTGTTGTCAAGTGGAAAATATAAGAACATAGGGGTTTGTGTGCTTGATTGGTGTTTTGTGCTTCCATTATTATTATCTGTAGTTTGTTTTACCTGCACAATACTGTTTGTGCACTTAAGTACAACTTTTTTTTTTAAAAAGGATTTATGAATCTGAAATAATTTACCATCTTGTAAAACTGTCACTGGGATTTTATTTGGTGCTATATCCACTCAGTTACCTGAATCTTTATCCTGGGTTCATAGTGATTTAATTTTTATTAAAAAAAATAAATCACAATTATACTTTTAGGCTTCACAAAACAAAGGTGATAGTGCTTCTTGTTTGATTTATTGTATTCTGCCATGATATAAATAAAAATTGCACCCACTAATGCAGTTTATTTTTCTTTTAGGCCTTTAAACACAGATGAGGCACAAAAAAAATTTGGCAACGTAAAAGCAATTTCATCAGACATGTATTTTGGAAGGCAAGATCATGCCGATGTAAGTAGAAAGGATGATAAATAGTTTTGAGTGTTAAAATATTCTTTGACTATAAACATGATGTCCTAGTGTAAAGAGAATATAATAAAGAGTTAAAATTGGTAGAATTAGTGAACTTATAAAATTATGTGCACTTGAATATTTGTTTGATAGAAATGTAGGAGTCTGTGATAACTGTGATAGTTCAGTGTTTCCTGAGGAGTTGCAGCAGCTGCATGGAGGTCTTTGCCTCCAGCATCATTCCTCTCTGGTAGCAGTGTTAGACTATGACTCAGCAGGCTTTATTTTTGAAAGAATCGGCCCGATGCTGATTCTGTGAAGGCTTGCTTCTGTTGCTCTAAGTACTCAAAATGATGCTAACAAACCATTGTTGAAACAATTCTCCCTGTTACATGGAAACACTAACATTATTATAAGGCTAAGCAAGGGGATAATGGTTCAGCAAATGGTATGTAATTGACTCAGCAGAGGAATAAAAACCAGATTAATATTATGTTAAGTTTTGGAGGCAAGGGATCATTTTTAAAAATCTATTTTTAATGAAAATTTAACAATGCATTACCATTCCTAAGGAATTCAGAAAAAGTTGACTTAAAAGCATCACATGATTAGAAAGGTTAACATGATGTTACCTGCGTTGTTTTTTCCTTCCCCTACCCAACCACTGTATTTCACATTTCTTAAGTAGTTGGGGTTTTTTTAATGTTCATTCTCCTCTGCCTTTTCAGCAATCCCCTTTTTTAGGGTATTTAGCAGTGAGTAGGCTTCTTGGTGTTGGGATGGTAAACTTATTTGATCAACTTGGAAATGAGTTGAGATGAGGACAAACTTACACCACCCGAGTCATGTGAAAACTACAAATGGGAACAGCTTTCAGAACAGTCAACTTCAGCTGGATTTTTACATTCTAAAACTGTAATCTCATGAATTACCTGATATGACCTTGAAAGATGACAGCATACTGTTACAATACTTCTCAATTTTTTTTTTCTAGTATGAAGCAAGGGCTCGACTAGAAAGACTTTCTGGAAGCTCATGTATAAGTTCAGCTGATTTGTTTGAAAATCAGAAAAAACAACCAACAGGTACATATTTAACCGAGTAAGAAACTGTATCACGTGGTGAATAGGCTCCCACGCTCTGCTCCTACATACACTCTCCTCTAGCTGCTGCTGTATTCTGCAACAAGTGTGCAAAGTACTGTATGCTTTAGCACTGCTAACATGTCAAACAAGCATAACAGTTGTAGTCATTTTAAAAAAAAAAAATCTCAAATTTCATGTTCTGTGTTTTCAGCTCAGGAGGGGGTTCTGTATTTTATACTGGTTTTTATGTGACTTGTTGCAAATAATAGACTAACTATATTGTAAATCATTTTTATCAAAGGAGAACTGTAATATTTTGTTATAAAAACAAATGAGGTAACACCTACATTTAACTATCAGATAGATTTTTATAAGTTACCCTAAATAATCTATATATTCATAGATGTGAAAATAGCTGTCCTGATAATAATAATGAATCTAAGAGGAATCTTTAGTAAAATTTTAGTTGCCTTGAAATTCCCATGTAATCTGTTGTGTGGCATATCCACTCATCAGGATATCTGCTTCTAATCTGCACTAGTCTTGCCAAATTATTAAGGAAATTTTACAACTGGTTTCTCTGTTTAAAAGATTTATTGGAACATCTCACAGGGGAGAGTATGTGGCTTTAAACAGTAGGAAGCTCTCTGAATGTGACTATGCATCTGCCACTATGAACCAGCCACTGAACTTAAGTAAATCAAATTATCTACAGTAATGTCTGCCTCAGCATGCTAATGAGGAAGGTGCCTTTAATTTCCCATGGAAAGTGGAGCTTTCTCTTTCTCCTCCATGCTTGTTGAAAAAGAAAATAAGGGGGGGGGGGGGGGGAAAGAAAAGGAGAAGAAAGGGCTAAAAGGGCTTCCAGTTTCTAGAAATGTCCTGTTGCAGCCGCTGCCACCAGGAGTTACAGGTGTGCAGGTTGTGGAGTCTGCAGCTGGATGAGCTTGTCCAAGGTGCAGTAACTACTCGAGTGACTGGTCATGACCATCATTTGCTTATGTGCCTAAATTAAGGCTACAGATCACAGTCTCTGTTTTGAAAACAGTCTATTTTGGGATGCTTTCTCTCAGATGCTTAATTAATTCCCAAGATCATAGTACTGCTTTACTGCCATTTGTGCCCTTTACAGTATCGGGTATTTAATATTAAGGTGTGCCAGTAATTTTTGCAAATAAGTGGGTGATTGTAATTCTTAGCATGTTAACACTTAGAGAACCAGAGTCCTTTAGGTTGGAAGGGACCTTTAAGCCCGTGCTGTGAGCTTTAGTATAAAAACACTTCAGCTGGGCTACTGCTCCCACCACCTTTTTGGTGCAGGAGACCTTTTGATGAGGCCTGCCAACTCCTGTGCAACTTCTTACTTCAGCTGCCTCAGGAGCTGCTGGTTCTTCTCCTCCGTGAGACTTTGTGATGCAGTGTCAAGGGATGGCTCAGGGAGCCAGGCTGGGGGCCCGTACTAGCCTATAGGGGACTACCCTGTCCCCCTAGCCCTGATGTGAATTTTCCAAGCCTCTGACGTAGTAATGCACAATGTGTGTGTATATACAGCACTCAAAGCATAACTGTGTGTGCACACAAATAGGGCTCATCACTTCAGCCACCACGGGAGTGTGTTCATCTTCTAAATTGCAAGGTAATAACAGCTGTTGATGATACAGGGAAAATAACATTGCAGCAGATGGAAAGTGCACAATAAATCATCTCTTACCCAATACATTAATTGCTCAGATGGGGATGCAAAGTGTAGAAGATGAGACTCTGGGTGGAATTATGAGCAACTGAAAAAAAAAAATTAAAGGGAAGGTGCATTCAAGAAGTTTGAGATCTGTGACTAGTCCTTCTACAGTGTTGAGCAGACATTTTTCTTTAGTGTTTCTAGTGGTATCTTGTCCTTCAGGGGAAAAAAGGCTACTTTTAATATAAAATTCTGGGTTTTTCTTGTGTGTTTGTGTATGTGTTCTCCTTTTAGGAAGCTACAACATTTCAAATGTCTTGCCTTCGGCTCCTGATATAGCTCAGCTTAAACAAGGAGTGAAATCTGTGGCTGGAAAACTTTCCGTGCTTGCTAACGGAGTCATGACATCTATACAGGTTAGTAAAAATATTACAGACTATTAAACATCAGTTAAAGTTTATTTGTACGGATTTAGTATTGTGGATCCTGGCATTGAATCATCTTTAGGGAGAAAAGAATGAAGTTGGGTTTGAGCTTTGTAGGCCTCTCATGGTAGACAGTAAAATTAAAAAATTTAAAAATTAATCTGGAGTTGATAGTCCACACTCCTTAGAATGTCTCTTTTGTCTTTTTTCCTTATATAGCTTGTCTTTTCTTACCAGTGAAACAAAAAATCCATCCTAGAAGTTATTTGCTCTCACTTTATTTTGAAACTAATAATAGTTCATAACTCAGAGTAGAATAGTTCAATTGGAAGGGATCACCTAGCCCAACTCCTGGATTGGTTCTTTAATTGCCTTGGCACTAATACCTTTGATTCACGTTTGTGCACAAAATTAAGTCATTTTGCCTCAGTAGTGTAAAGCATGCTTCATACTCCAGTTAGTTTGCATTTTCTATATGAGGTAGCGAGAGCTCCCAGAAATTTTGAAAACCAACCTAATTACCCTGGAGCTTAACTGGAAACTTCAGCTCTTGGAAACACAGGTCAATTTTCTTTAGGTCTTTAAGAATTAATCTACTATTTATTTTACAAATGTAAGTAAAATTAATTCCTTTCAATGGAAAAATGTACTCATGCCTTGTCTTTTTTGGTTTTTTACTTTTCTAGGATCGATACGGTTCATAACATCTTTGGTATCGACTTAAGCATGTTAAAGAAGGATTTCTCTTCAGATATACAAGTAATCACACTGCTGATTCGAATGAAGATTGCCTTAAGACTGTTGATATTTTTAATTTCTCCAGCATATTTGTTTACTTGTGTGACTTTCTGGCTCGGCGTCTCCTTACTGCTCTTTCATCTTTACAGAGGAGAAATCTTGTTACATTGCATATGCTTCCCTCCCCCCCATGCCTTACAGCCTTGTATTTCTTAGTGACCTTAATGTTAGATGTTGGAAGCTTATTTTATTACTGATTTTAGCTGTGAGGCAGGAAGGAGAAAGAAGGATGAACCATAAATTGGTAATGAGGCTTCCCAATAGAAGCCTTTGTACAGTTGCATCCTTACTCACCAGACATAACTTGTCTTATGATGGTTTTATGAGCTATGGAGAAGAAAAATTAAGCATATGCTGAGGTGGTATTTAGTGGACAGTAGCAAAATATAGAACTAAGTTAAACCTGTGCTTATCAGGAAGTAGAAGCTCTTGCAGTCATGAGTTGATGTGCATTGAAATAGTGGGGAGTTAGTGTTTTAAAACAATATTCCTGCTAGAACGTTACATGTGTAGATGTGAGGTATGGAGATGACCAGACGTGTGGTATGTTGAATAGTAGATTTCATCTTGTCATGGGAACAATCTATTCATAGTTTTAAAAGTTGCAAAAAAATGGCAATATAGAATCCTTAAGTGCTTTTTAAAAATCTGCATTATGTACAAATCGAAAAAAAAATAAAGGGTCTAATAGAGCAGTTAATGAAATATTTGTTAAAAATGTTTTGAACAATCTCTGGTTTTTTGCTAAATTATGAAATATTGAATGAAGAAATATAGTGGGGCTGTGTTTTAGACAGTCTAGAATTTATCATTGATGATATCCTGTATAAAAACAATCATGACATTGAATATAAAAACCTCGCAACCGAAAATTAGCTCAAGTTAATTCCATTCTGTAACTTCATTTCTTAATTCAAATTTGTAAACTGCTGATACCTAATAAAATCAATTGAGATAAACTCATTTTTAAATTAAATTTCTATGTGCAGATGCCAGTCTCCAGCTTTCTAAATGCTGCTGTCTGTATTCTGTCTATACAACGATCTAGTAAAATTAGCCTTTAATTACAATTACTGAAAAGCTTTCTCATTAAATTGCTACACCGATTTAAAAATCGAAACAATTAGGCTGGGGTAGAAAAATAAGCTACTGTGTTGATATACAGTTAATATAGTATAGCTGTATTTGTTAATTTCTAGCTGCCTCTATCTAACTCTTATTTCTGGTAATTTTCTCTCAGAGTTATGTTTCTTTTTTGAGACAATGACAGAATCGTGGAACTGTTGGAGGTGGAAGGGTTTGTACTGATGGTCTGTGCCTTTACAGCAAGGGCTGCTACCTTTTCTCTTACCTGGGTAGGGAAGAGCTGTGGCTTTCCTTGGTGAATAGTGGAGAAAATAATTACATTGCTGACAGGCTGGTTGGAGAAGGCTTACAGTGTCTGTGAGACAAGGTGGAAAAGAGTCTGTCTTTTTCATTTTTCTGATTATACAGAGATGAATTTCTCCATTTTTCTGGTAATGCATAATCTTATAACATCTCCTATTTGTCCAACAGTTCTTTCCTGTTTCTATCCAAATTACTTGGCCCAGTAATAATTCATGATGAATGCAATTAGACACGTGAACAATGCTGGAAGGTCCCACAGGTCATAAAGAAACTCGACGAGAATGGGCTGGATTTGTATTGTAATGGGCTGGATTGCCTGGATTTTCCAATCCATGTTTTCAGCTCCTTGTTTTCAGTCTCTGAAGATGACTGTTATAGTCTATAATACTAAATAGCACACTGTTCTGTCTCAGTTTTGAGAACCTTGGCAAATAAAGGAAATGCAAAGCTAAATGTGAATTTTCTAGCTAGCATCCTAATTTAACACCGGTCATCCACCGAAGAGGAATGCTTTTTTGGGATTGCAACAGGGAATAACTGGTGTGGAACCGAGAGCCCTACGAAGGTACTGCAGCTGCTGCTGCTTGTGTAATAGTAATCTAACAATGGATACAAGTGATTTTTATTTTTTTTTTTTTTGGTATGTGCTCCTTTTCTGCTCCTGGGCTATGCTTTGTCACCCCTTTTCCCTGCTCTCCTGTTGGAGGTTAGAACAAGCTTGGTAAGAGAAACAAAACTGAGAGGCAGCGGAGCTTCAGGGATGGGTCTGGCCATCTGGGTGAACCCTTTTTTTCAGAGTTGTGTAGTCACAGCAGAGGGTGGTGAACTGAGGGGGCTTTCCCAGCCAGGTAAAATGTTGCAGTGATGTCCAGCGAGAGGATTTCCCCACATTTTGGGAGTGATGAAGGGAATGAAGGCGATCGCAGCAACCTGGCTTCAGCCACAGGGGAATGCTCATCAAGGCTGGGATTCCCTTAGGGATCTCTTCCTCTCTTCCCTAGTTTGTCTGAATTAAGAAATAAACATTTCCCTGATTAACACAAAATTATCTTAGTTTTTAAAGTAAGCTGATGTTTGTAATTTTTGCCATCTGAAATCCCTTGCTAAATTCAGTGAGGAGGAAAGGAGACCACTGCCGCCCCCTCAGCTATTTGAGCTTCTTTACAAACTCGGGGTAGCTCTGCTCTGAGCTGTGTTTTCCAGGTGCCCCACAAACCCCCCGGCAGCTGTTAGGGATGTGGAGACAAAATCCTGCCATCACACCTGTGGGAAGTTCTCTGATGCCCCAGCCTGATGGGTCTACTCTTTCTTAGGGCTGGCTAAAACGTGGGTACTCGAGCAGCAACATCCAGTTTACAGTGGGTCTAAGGAACTGTGCGGGTTCCTGCCCTGACTCTGTAAATCCAGAAAAAAAACTGAAAATAGGATTTTTCTGAACTAAGAGAAGCCTCTTCTGAGACAAGACAAGAGCTTCAGTTCATCTCTGAAGACCAATGCTGAAGGTAAGCACCACTATCATTACCTGGTTTGTGAAGGATGGATGAAGATCAGAGGTATGAACTTCTGTGGTCAATTTAAGCACAAAGTCAGTTGCCAAAGTAATTATTTACACTGTAGCACATCCGACCACTTAGAAAACTTCCTTTAATTTTTTTATTACAGTTACTCAGTGGTTATTTTCTGAAATTCACTGTGTGGTATAAAGATGTTAAAGCTTTATAAAGCTGTCTGGGAAATGGTTTGTGTCTTATGCTTACTGAAGTAGGATTTGAGGTTAAAATGGTCTCAGCACTTGTATCGTTTGCCCCTTTCTGCTTGGTTTCTTTCTCCTCCAGTGATGTGCCTGGACCTGTTTTGAGGGTTCTGAAGCCACCCCTTTAAGGCACTATGTATATTCACAGTGCTTTGGTTTCTCCCAGTCTTTAATGACATTAATACCCCTTACTAACACCAATTTCACTTCTCTGCTCTCTTCATTTTCCAATACCTAGTAGATGAGTACAACATTTCTTCATGAACATTGTTGTCTCCAAGTTTTCAGGCCGTTTCCAAGGTGGCAGCAGGTGCCTGCAGCACACATTAGTCATAGTGACTTCCCTCCCTCTTCCTGGAATTAGAGAGATGTGTGCCCATCACCCACGTGGCTGGTATGGGGTGAGATCCCAGCTGAGGCTCGTGGTGCCATGCATGCATGCAGATGAAACCTAACGCATAACACCTGCTCCCCATCACCTGCACCTGTTACTGGTTATTTGGATGTTACAGTCCTGCTGGCAGCAGTAATCAATTCAAATTCATTCTCCCAGATGACCAGCACCAGCTCCTCCACCCGCTGGGGGTGGATGGAGAGCTGAGACTCTTGGGACACCATGGCTGTGTCCCTCATTCATAGTGATGTGCACCGTAGACTGGACACCACTGCTGTTGGGATTTGGTTTGAGATTGACCCTTTAGGTTGAGGCCTGAGCTGCTTTGCAGCCACGCAGGCGCTGGGCCCACCCCAGAGGACAGCTGGGAGAGCCAGCAACCTCTGCCTTTGGTCGGTGTCTCCTGTGTCTCCTCTGGCTTGAGAGGGAGCTGGGATGCTGCTGCCCCAAACCTTGCTCCCCAGAATCACTCCTTGGTTTCTTCCTGCACAGCCAATAACTTGTGCTGCTTTGTGTTTCCACGGGGAATTGGTGATACAATCATCTGGGGTGCCTGGTGCTGACCTGTTTTAAGCCACAGTGGAACTGAGTGTGGGTCTGGGCTCAGCCAAAGCATCCTGCAGCTCCCCAAACTTCTCACTGCACACCGTGTCCCAAAATCCTTGCTGCTCCTGGCTTCCTCCAAACTGTGTTTTTTTCTGCCTCACTGGTAATTGCTTTTATGATCTGTACACTGGCGCTCGCTTCTGTCTGAGGCTGCCTGAGCTTTGTTTTCTGGCTGCAGCATTAAACGTGAAAGCTTTCTTGGCCGAGCAAGGGAGGGAAGAAACCACTCAGCCTTGGGGTCTTGTTTCTTTGGCTTTGATGGAAAACAATGGTGGTTTCTGGAAGCTATTACAGACTCAGTCTGCAGGCTTCAAATGCAAATAAAATGTGCTTGCTTGAAACAAGACACTAAATGATGTGATGGGCCAGGAAGGTGGATAGGCTTGAGAAAATAGGGAGTGGGCAGAAATGTTAAGTAAGGCATTAATTAAGCATAGAACTGATATAACTGCAGAGAACTGCTCTTCTGGTCAATGGGAGCTAATAGAGGAGAGCTCGTCCAACAAATCAGTAGCAATTATTTACAGTTGTGTTTTGCAACAAACAAACATCATCCACTCTGGCTTTTTTTTCACTTTTCTTGAAGTTTTCTAAGCACCTATGGAAATATAGTTTAATACTTTCTTCTTGCCCTTTCTCTCAGCGAGAGCTACCGGGTCAAGCAGCAGGATCTGTGTGTATCTCCACAGGCTGCAGCAGGTTCCCGCAGCCCGGGAGGTGGGTTTGAGCAGCAGAGATGGAAGCAAGTGGGCAGGAGTGTGGACTCCTTGTCTTTGCCAGGCACAACAAGCAGGCCTGGGTTGCAGCCTGGTTTTCTTCATTCTCCTCTGCTTCTCTAGATTAATGCACTTTTTGTTCCCCTCAAAGGAGAAGATTGGTATGATAGACCAGACACCTTAGGGAGTGAAAAAACGGTGTCTGCTCTGGCTTGTCTCCTGGACACGCTGGCCTGTCTTCATCAAAGAAGGAATAAAAGCTACTTCAGTGGTTTCAGGGAGTTGACACGCTGGGAGCCTGTGGGAGAAGAGCTGTTGTCCCTGTTGCCCTGCTGGCAGCAGGTGAGCAAGGATGGAGGGAGGTCCCAGGCCTCTTTCCAGTGAGAGGGCTCGTACAGGTGATTCCACTCCAGCTGCAGCCTTTCCTATGGCAGACAATGCCAAAAATACCGAGGGAATCCTTCAGGATCTCAAGCAAAACAGTGCATTGATTTTGAGAAGCATCGAAATCATGATGTAAATAACTACTGAACACGAGTGAGTACAGGCTCTCGAGGAGACTGGTGGGTTCATCATGCTACAGAGCTAAGTGAATAGTGTTGAAAAAAACAGCAGAAGGAAAGTTTTGCTCTGACTCAAAACAATTAAAAAATATCAGGTGAAAAACAATAAGTAAATAAAATGGCTTGGATCAAATTAAATACCTTGTTCAACCTAAGATGTGATGCTTCCTTTCAACCTTTCAGTTGAAGGATGTCTGAAGTGCACTTAAATGAAAACCAAAAAGACCTGACAAAAATTCCAGGAAGAAATTCTCTCTTCTCTGACTCTTTCCTCTTATTTCCCCATTTGTTTTTTTGGCATGAACAGTCCGGAATCCATAAAATGCTTTGTTGGCATCAGATCTGTGCTTTGTGTTGGAAAAAGCTTCTTCTGGGTTTGGCATTTTTAATTTTTGTTGGGGTTTTTTTTTTGTTCTTTATTTCTGATGTTCTGATGGCCCTTCTGTCACTGTGTGTGCAGGGTAAGTTACAGCCCACTTCTCAAATAGCTTCCAGTCTTCCTCCTCCACTGGTAGAGCGCAGGAGGGATGCTCTCCCAGGGGGTGCATGGGGTACACAGCACGGGGAAGGCTCGATATCCCCGTACGCAGACACACGGAGCCACAGCCAAGCCACCCAGACTGTGCTCCCGTATCATTCCCACCCGCCAGGCTCAGGATGGAAACGCACACCCTGCTCCAAAAATTTCTTTAATTTGATTAAAAAGGAGCCTCAGAGATGAGTGGAGGAGAAGAGAAATAATTGGGAAGTCTCAGCCATGAACTTGGCACCTGAAATCAGGGTCAGCCTTGGTCGCACATCTGCAGTGAGAGGGCTGCTGTGGGCACAAGAGTAGAGTCAAGAGGAGGAGGAAGGGCATGATGCTAAGGCATGAGTAGCAGGGGGCAGGTGGGCAGGCAGCCCCACAGGCATGTTGGTGGGAGAGGGTCTGGACTTCCCTGGCTGGAATAGCCGGGCTAACCAGAGATCCCCCACCCACAGATGCTCCCTGTGACCCTGAGCCACCAATTTAGCAGTTCCTTGGGAGCAGATAAATAAAACCCCAGCTCTCCATCTACACCCAGGGCTGACACGAGGTTGGGTGCCCGAGCAGGTCCGCGGTGGCCTTGGCAAAAGCCAACGGCGTCGTGTCCCTGGGCAAGGTACACTGGTCGGTGTGCACACACCTGTACGCCCCGGTGCTTCAAAGCCAGCCTTTGTTGGCATCAGTAACAGCCTTTGAAGTTTCTGTTTGTTTTCAGCTGAGGCCAAATGGTGTCCACAGGTAGCCCAGGGGAGCTGGTAGCGCTGTGGGTACAATGTGACCTCCAGCTCCGGCACCAGCAACCATTCCACGTGTTGATTGCACGTGTTGGCCCCTAAGGCTTCTTTGTCTGTAGTATATTTTAATTGCCAGAAAATTAATTCAGCAGGGTATTTGGAGAGTGAAGAATAATGAAAAGCTGACCTAAACCAGTATGTTAGCTGACAAGAGAGATGATGATGTCGCTTCCTAAATGTTTTTTTCAAGGCGTCATTTTTGACAACAAAATTAATGCCTAAGAAATTCAGACTAGAGGAATAAAATGAAGCTACACAACAGAAACACCCAGTAAATTATTTTTAGGGAGAATCCTGTTTCCGTGAGAGTACTCACATTATGCAAAATCTAAGTTTTCACTAAAAATTATTTTTAAAAGACCTCTCTTGAGTGCATAGTGAAGGAAAAAAATTCAAATGACTGTAACTAGGAGTTACTTCTGCCTGAACCTCTACAAAACCCGCAGCAGCAAGGTTAATGTCCCGGTTGCCCACAGCTCTTCTCTTGTCAAGGTGGCATGTTGCTCCCCCTTCTGCAGTAGCCACAACCAGGAGCGCTGCACTGAGGAGCCCGGCCAGCCCAAGGGGTCCCAGATGGAAAAGAGAGGTGAGGGGGGGCCACTGGCCACTGACACAAAGCTTCTTCCTCATCTTCCTGGCCGGAGGGTCTCCAGGGAAGAGGACGACCAGCTCTGGTCCTGACTGCAGGGATGTGGCCACCACTGCTCATCCTGACAGCAAAAGGATGTCCAGTAATGGAGGTCCATCGGTGGCACCTGGGGTGATTTTTGGCAGAATCTGCCCCCACCATAAAGAGCTGTGTCCCTATGCCATGAGGTGGGCGACACCTCCACCTCATGTGGGCCATGTGTTTTTGAGGGCATCCATGGGAAAAGGCCAAAGCACACCGGATGAGAAATCTGGACACCAGCTCGGGGGGAAGCCCAAGGGGAAGGGTCCCTGCAGCCAGATGGGGTTGGAGCAGCTGTGTGCTCACAGCCATGGAGGTCCAGCTCCAAATATTTGTGGTCAGTGACAGGCAGGGTCTGCTGAGATGGGTTTCACTTGTGCTTGATTTTTGAGAGCATGCTCAGGAAGGTTTGTGGGCTTGTTGAGTGAATTGCAACTCTAGTGCCTTGTGTAAAATGTCTTGCTCTATAATGCCAGGTGGGGTTTTTTATGTTTTAAAGTATTTCTACCAAGTCTTTCGTTGAAGCTGCAACTTTTTGTTTCCTTCTCTTGGTAACTGAAACTTTGCAGAGGAAGAGTGTGTGGTACATGGCTGCAGAGAGGAGCACAGCTCAGCAGGATTTGTCTGCTAAAGCAGCAGTTTTGTCAGAAAATGACTGTGCGCTGAACAAATGGATGATGTTCCGCTTCCCAGCAGGGGGCTCATCACCATTTCTTTGTAATTTGCAAAGTGCTGCCTCCCAAGGACTAGTTTCTCCTGATCAAATGTTCAAAATGTTATGTCAACGTATTCTCATGTAAAACCAGGCATTCTTGGTTTGTATGTTTTGGAAATAAGAAGTCTATATCTTTGTGGAGACATGGAGAGTCTTCATCTTGATCTGGCTACCCGTTTGATGGGAGCCCTGTTCAGCCAGAGTACCCCTTGGTTCCTTTGCCAAATCTCTCAGTTTTCTCTCCTCCCTTTGTTTTCCACAGGACATGGAGGGGTTTGACCTCCCTGCCATCCCTTTGGGTTGGGATCTGAGGGTGATCTGACTTGGGGTCACCCCTG
Organism: Scolopax mira; assembly: GCA_004320125.1. Taxonomy (NCBI): domain Eukaryota; kingdom Metazoa; phylum Chordata; class Aves; order Charadriiformes; family Scolopacidae; genus Scolopax; species Scolopax mira. The sequence goes on along the minus strand of BJBW01012282.1, from coordinate 1,858 downwards.
CATTGCTGCTGGTGGACCTTTGGCCCAGCCAGGAGGTGGGAAACTGTCCCCCTCAAGTGCCACACTTCACACTCTGGCTGATGTTTAATTGTTAACCTCCCTGTGGCTGCCCTTGCCAGTGGTTTACTAGGAGGCTGCTGTCCTCCAGCATACAGAAGGACAGAGATCCCACCTGGAGTGCCGTGTCCAGCTTTGGAGTCCTCAGCACAGGAAGGACATGGACCTGTTGGAACGGGTCCAGTGGAGGGCCATGAAGATGCTCAGAGGGATGGAGCACTCCCCTATGAGGACAGGCTGAGAGAGCTGGGGTTGTTCAGCCTAGAGAAGAGAAGGGCAGGGGGATTGGAACTAGATGATCTTTAAGGTCCCTTCCAACTCAGACCATTCTAGGATTGTATGAAAGCAAATAGGAGATGATCTGGGGGACGTCTCCTAGAGGGACTACTTTGAGTGCTCCCATCTGCTCTTCAAAACTGACCAGCTTTTGAGGTGAAAATGTGCAGTTGTCTTGGTTCCGGGCAAGGTGCTAGGGTTAGTAATTCTCCCCAGGAGGTAGCAGGGACACAGGTATGCCACCCCACCTGAGCCGTGCGGGGTCTATGGCGGAGCTGGAGAGGCCTCCAGTTGGGAGCGGGCTGGGCCGTCCCGGGTCCGCTCGTTGAGCAGTGGTGTCTGCTCATCCCTCTGCCAGAGTCATTGGTGGTGTTTTCAGGCTGTTCTGCCTGAAACTGCCTTTGTCTCAAACCACCAGTTTTGCCTTTTTCTTCCGATTCCCCCCTCTCCTCTGGGGGAGGGGAGGGTGCAAGAGCAGTTTCGTGGTTCTTTGCTGCCATCCGAGGCCAAACCACCACAGCGGTTCCTCATGCGCCGTGCCGAAGCAGGGCCGTGAAAAATGGGGGCAGACCAGGCAAAGCCTGGGGTTCCTGTGACTGGCACCGACGCAGCGAAGGACCCGTTAACCGGAGTTTTTAAGCAGGCATTTCTTTATTTGTGGCGCCGGACACGTAGGGGATTTTTCCTCCAAATATGTGTCCCGGTGGTGAAGGGGTTCAGGCTTACACTTCAGCAGTTCATGCATATTCATATTACTTCCTGTAATGGTTTAACATATTCGTTATCTTTCTGAGAACTCCCGAGCTGGTAAAGTACTTCAGCAGCATTTCAGCCTGTTTCGGGTGCGGGTGGGGGTGAGAGGCAGGGGTCTTGGTGTCTCGCTTGCCTTTTGGACCAGGGCAGTCTTCGCACCATGGCTGGCTCACAAAACAAGGTGGGGACATCACCATCTTGCATGTACCCACCCCTGCGCCGCAGCTGGGTGCATGTCTCCCTGGCTGGTCCTAGTTTCTGGGGGGCCACGGTACCCTGTGGTTATGGGGAGCCACCAGGCACTGGTGGACTTTCACCAGGCAAAGCCATGCACAGAGACGGGGGTGGAGGAACTCTGTTCTCTTGGGGCCTTTCCTTATTTGTTTCAATCACGACAACATGATTTACTTTATTTATAAATATCCCTCTGGCACAGGGAATAACGTGCTGGATGACATTTTCCAGATGGTCTCATGTTCACGGGTGAGGCAAACCTCTGGCATCATTTGACAAGGGAAGAAAATGCGACCTGCAAACCTGCACACCATTTCGCAATCGGCTTCAAAATAATTTGTGCTGGTGGCCAGCCAGCTTGACATGAGCCAGCAGTGTGCCCAGGTGGCCAAGAAGGACAACGGCATCCTGGCCTGGGTCAGGAACAGCGTGGCCAGCAGGAGCAGGGCAGTGATGGAGCCTCTGTCCCGAGCACTGGTGAGGCTTCACCTCGAGGACTGGGTTCAGTTCTGGGCCCCTCACCACAAGAAGGACATTG
>BJBW01012281.1:102171-124587 GCA_004320125.1 Scolopax mira | reverse complement strand
TCAGCCTTCACACAGGCTGGCTAAGAATCCACCAACTAGTTCGTCAAGTGAATTTTTGGTTAAAGCCGTTTCATTTGCAGAATGCTGCTTACAAATCAAATTGAAGAAATCAATGATAAATTTCTAAAATTCATCAAAACATTTTTCGAAAGACATACACACAAATACAAATGGCTTTAAAATGCCTCAAAACTGTTCTGCGACCAGTTTGTTTTTAAAGATAAGCACTTTCATCCAATCTTCACTGTGGAAAAAAAAGAGATGAAGTCAAGAGGCCAGCATTTCTTTGAAATTCTTTGAAATATCCTTCCTCATTTATAATATGTGCCATAAAATGAAGTGGAAGAGGTAAATGAAGCAATGAGCACCTAACAGCTTTACTGACAGCTGTTGTACTAACAAAACAAACTATGTCCTATTTTATTTATGTACTGGGAATTCACCAGTTCAAATAGTAACCGATGACCCTAGTTCAGTAAAATAACTAAATATGTATTTAAGAATTTTCTGAATGCGTAGAATAAAGGAAAAGCTTAAATTAAAGCATACGCTTAAATACTTTGCTAAATTGGAATGTTACTGTTCACATCAATTGCAGTTGCAAGGCAAGCAACCGTTCTACAAAGCATTCTAAAATTATTCTAAAAGCCTATCACAGAAATCTGAGTAATTCACAATACTGGAAATTCAACAGGAAGACCAACGTCTGTCAACCGGTGGTTGGAGCAAGATACGGATTCCCAAGTGGAGCAAGGTTAAAATGTTACAGCAACATGGTCTGGCATGATTTTTCAAAAACTTACAAGCATAGGAAATTCCCCAGGGAATGCACCCAGGGGGCACTAGGCCGTGCTTCTGAGAAGGCCAGAGTTAAGGGCAGAACTCTGAGGAAATCACAACGAGAAAAGTCATATGTCTTTCAGTCCCCAAGGATCCGCCTATGAATTTATAGCCAAGGACGTGAACCTCTAGGTTACTTGTGCTTCAGATCTGCCAGAAAGAAACCTTTCCTTAGGCTCTTCCACACCACAGATACCACTCCTCTTCATCAGCCAGCACTCTGCTGTGTCTGAACCTCACAGGCTCAGCAAACTAACGAAGGAGAATTTGCAAGAGCTGTGACGGATCTGAGGGAACTCTTCAGCACAAAAGAAACTGAAAATATTTACTAACCCAAAGGCTGTTGTTCACTAGTGTTCTCAACCAGGGCACAATGACTCCCTTCTCCTGTTCCAGTGCAATAACAACCCAGTTACAGAATAAACCCACAGGAAAGGTAGGGGTCATTACTTCTGTGTTTGTATCAGACCTGGCTTCTTCTTAATTCTAACATATGAACCCTGAAACAAATATCCATTTCCTTTGTACCACGGGAAGAGGTGGTCTTTTAAAGCAGAACGAGTAATTGAAAAAAGATATTTTCTGGTTTTAATAAGAAGTAAGCCAACGTGATATAAAAAAACCCTATGTTTTGCAACACCTGTCACAACTTCAAAGAACATAAAAAGTGGCTATTGTGAAAATAGCAGGTGTCAGCCTAGAGATGTGAGGTCCAATATGTGGCAGAAGCACAGCAATTCGGGCAACCGCTGGTAAAGAAACACACAACCCAGACCCCCTCAAAAACCAAAATGGAAAAAAAAACCCAACAAACTCTTATGACCCACAACAGTAGATATTTTTAAAACTCTGCATTTTCATATTATCTCATAAGTAATATATCATTGAATTATGCAAAGAGATTCAAAAATAGATTGGAACAAAACTGAAGTTGAGAAATCGAGCGTTCAGGGCCAGGAAAGAGAGAAATGAAGGAAAGTTTAATTTTGTGTTTTAAAATGTGGCCTTGCAAATGTTGTAAATGGATAAAAACAATGTGAAATAGCTCATCAGATAAATCTGATAAAACTTGCGTGATCTGGGTGAGACTGGGCCTCAGAATATTCAGTTTCCTGGTCATAAAGGATTTAGGGTATCCAAAAGCCATTTCTGATACAGTCCTGAAAACTGGCCAGAGTTGTCCAGTTAGTCCAAATGAGAACATGTAGAGTGACAGAGGCATTGGAGGTATTACAGATATAGCCTTAAAAAAAAAAATAATAATTACAAATTAACTGTGATTTGCATTGAAGATGTTGCCTTACAATATGCTGTGGATAATGCTGAAATCCCAGGATGGCCCACTTAATTATAATTTGCTTTACGATTTCATATTTTTGAGTCTACCATCATTAAATATCTGCTAAGAGCAGAAATAAATGGGGGGGGGGGGGGGGGGGTAAAAAAAAAAAATTTCTTTTTNNGGGGGGCGGGGTTAACAATATAAAATTTCCTTTTCTTTCTTTCTGCCTACCCAAGAGGGACAGAGCGAGTAACATCCGATTAGTAACCACTCTTCCTCTGTGATGCGAACTGTGAAATATGTAGCTGGCCCGGGGTCTTAGCGGGGAGCATGTGCTTGAGGCATAGAAACAGACTGGGTTGTGTGAAACATAGCAACGGGCTGGCTTACAGGCTCCTCCCTCACCCCTACCTAATTTGGTTTATTGAGGGTTATTCATGGTCTGGGTCCCCTGAGGAACCGTCTTGGTGACTCATCTAAAGCCCGTATCCGGTGTGTTCATTATCATGCTATCTCACATGAGAATAGAACATCTCTTGCTCTAGTGATAGGCAGATGTGGACTTGATGTAAGGTTTTCCAGGAGTGCTTCGCTAACTTGGACATTTACTCTAATTTTCTTTTAAAAATGCACCTGTGGAATCTGTCTAACAGCAAAGCAAAGTCACTGAGACACTTTGGAGATTCTTATCCTGGATCTCCGAAAAATAATTGCAACACAACTGTTTCCTTCCCAGGAATAAGAAAGCAACTGCTTTGGGACCAGTTCAAACCACCAAGAGTACCCTCCTAGAACCAAGATAATTTCTTCTAATTTTTAATGAGACACCTTTTTCTACTTCAGTGCTGTTCCTGCAGCTCTTAACAAATCTCTTTTCAATTGCCACCTTACTTGAGCCAAAATTCTAGAGATTCTAGTTTACCTGAGAGTTATCTCTTCAGACTGATGGATTCTTATTTTGGGGAAAAAAAACATATGAGGGGCATTCATGGCTTTGTTCTGTTCTACAGGAGGTACCACACTGATAGCCAGCTGGGTGATTGTGAGAAGAAAGCCTCCCTAAGCTATCACAGTCCTGTCAGATGCTTTGCTTTTTCAGTTCCACACAGTTCAGATCAGCATCCATTTCAGACAATGCTTTCTACTGAACAGACAATCCCAGATAATCTCAGAATTCAGGGCTGTGCCCAAATAATCCAATTAATTTTGTTCTTAGGTGCTGAGAACTTCAGGCCGTGCCAAATTAACCCAAATAATTTTGTTCCAGATGACAACAAAACCCCTCACTTTTGAAATCCATATCTGAGCCAAGGTAGACAGAATTTTATCAGTGCTCTGCAGCACGCATGGCAATTCTAAAAGCAGATTTTTATTAAGGTCTTATTTTTAGAAATTCAAAGTTTTATAAAAGCAGAAAGAAAACAGGCAACAGAATATTTTTTAAGCAACAGTGGTCAAAATCTCTCTACTTCCTTCAAAACCCCCAGTCAATGTTTTCCTTTAAAATCATGTTCCATGATCCAAGCTCTAGAGAATTTAAGTTCTTCACTTCTTTGCCTGGCTCGGCCAGCTCAGTCAGGTCTTTGTCAGCAGCTGGGAAGGACTGCAAGTTACAGAGCTACCAGTTCATTCAGGACCAAACTGTGGTACACTTATTCATGATGAGCAAGAACTTTCCCTCCCTGCATTAATTTTAATAGGAATTCATTAGGAGTAAATCCTGCAAAAGTCTGGTGCTTTGTTGAGAAGTGGATACATTTACCAAACATCAGAGAGGTCTGCAAAACACAAACTCCAAAACAGAAGTGTCAGATTTCCTTGCGATAGCCAAGAAGGTAACGTTTCCTCATCTCCTGAGAGGAATTCTCAGCATTGTACACAACTTTAACTTTTTACCTAACGGTACCCTGGAAACTACAATATTCCAATTTGAACCAACAGAAAGAAAATAGAGTCATGACAAGGGGAGAGCTGAAGGCTAGCTCTCTTCCCAGCAGAGAAATACCTCCTGTAATTCTATTTTACTTCAGTAATGACTTCCTAACAATCTTTTCTCCCTATTTCTCTCATGTGTATAGGGAGGAAGATAGACATAAAGAGAAATGTTTTACAGAAAAATCGCTTGACCCAGGCTGCTCCGTGACACAGACCCCAGAGAACCTCCCTGGCAGTGAAACACAGGGAGGAAACAGGTGTGGAAATGAGCCACGCACACACTTCCCCCAGCAGCAGCCACCAAATTCAGACACAACAACCAAACCCCACTCCTGAAGAAGCCATGCCTGTGACACGATATAAAGGAGAATAGCAATAGCGCGAGGAACCTTCGAAAAGTGAGCGTAGTGGAAGCTGAAGCAGTATTTCTCTAGAAGAGGGATGGCCAGGGAGAAAAAACAAGTAAAAGCCTGCAGAACCAAAAGAATACTGCCTGGTAATTCACAAAATACTCAAAAATTGGTATCGTGTCACCGAGTGCAAAGTACTTCTCTGTGTAACACAGACCATCTTCGACATTGTATGTTGGTTAGTCTTCACAGAGCTGCTGAATTGTTACTCAGTTGAGTTCATTTGTAGATTATAGAATGCTTCCACACACACAATGTCATGCATTTCCACAGCATCTATCGAAATTGAGTCTACATCTACAAATAGTGCTAAGAGCCAATCTACAGCTTTGCCTTCTATTTTTTCATTCATATATCTCAAATTGAAGATTTTCACTTCTGTGCATTTCATGAGAGTTGTAAGTAGTTTTTCCAAAACATTCACCTGCAGCGTTCTCTTTTGTTGCAGACTGAAACCACGTGCAATATTTTTTTCTTTCTAGTTATTCTAATAACTCTATAAAGTTGTTCTTTTAGACCCCAAGCCAATTTTTATTAGCGATCAAGTTTTCTTCTTGTCCAGCGTGCTTCTTCAAGCGGTATACAGATGCATACTCTTCACCTTTTATTTGAAATCATCCCCATCACCTCTGGACCATAAATCCCAGAAAATCTATTTTCTTTCCACGTTTTGCTTTGTTGAGGTCCCCCCAGGCACACACTGCCAGTGTTTAAAAAAAAGGAGATGGACATTCTACCCAGATGGTAGTTTCTAAGCCATAACAAATTAACTGCCCAAACTGTGTAATATTCTCTGCATTCACTCCCTACATGATGATATTCATCACCCACCCTCTTCCTTCCTCTGCAGACTCTCAGAAGATTCACACTATATCCATTTCCAGCCCTCCTCTCAGATTCCCCAGGCAAATGCCAATCAAAGCTTCCTTTGTTGGTGATATGTACATTCCTCCATGAGCTATAAAGGGTAAGAATGTCCCAACTTTCTACAGGCTATCATAGGCACGTGCAATATTATTGTCCCATAGTTTATCTTGCCATACCCTAGAGAAATCTCATCATCCTGTTTTCTTTATATGGACTACAGATGTCTCAGCCAAGCTTCCTCACCACTGAGTCACCAGCCAGGATTGTTTACGTCTTCATAATGAGTCACCTTCAGGATTTGGCTCGTTGTCAACGCACGGGCTGACGGCTTCAGCAAGTCTCTGTTTTCTCTCATTCTCCTTCATCTTGTCAATGCAGTCGTACCTGTTGGGAGCATGAACACAAAATGGCTCCCTACTACTTTTCCTTTTGCTTTCTTTAAGCCGCTTCATGTTGACTGATGTCACTTTCTATCTCTAGATTGACTGCTGTTCCAAAACTTTGACTTTCATGTCGTTCCAAGTTCCTGTGCCATCGGAAATCCAATTCAGATTTCTCTTTTGCATCCAAGAATATCATTTGACGTGCAAAATTGCTATATCTTTGGTCAGATATCAAACTACATTTAGTATGTGGCTTTCATCCTCCTCAATTATAAATAGGAATATTGTGAATATTGCAAATATCTAGGCTGCTTTAGAAGTCATGTTGCCTTTTTCCATATCATATCTCCTCACTTATTGGAATGTGTAAATGACTAGGAATTCCGCTGGCCCGAGAACTTTCCTTTTTGCACTATCCATCGCTTTGAAGGTTCATTTTATGAATGTTCCATATTTATTAATTCTTTCCTTTTCTAATCACTATGTTTAGTATGTCCACTCAGCACCTAACTCCCCGTTAGATCTAAACTCCTTGCAATCAGTGGTTGGCTGGGCTCCCAGACTTAGTCAGATTCATTTTCTCTTTCACCTTCAGGCTTTCATGTACTACTTCAGAACTATTATAGTTATACTTCCAAAGCAACAGAGAAATATTAATATTTTCATTATCTCATTATTTTCCAAATTTATATTGCAAATATATTCTTATATTAGTTTGTTTCCTTCAAAAGATCTTTTTAAAAAAAGGATTAAAGTGCTTTATCAAAGTCCCTTTAAGAGTCTTTCGCAATTCCTGTTTTCTAAAGTGGCATTTGCTTTGTTGCATGAAAAACCTTAAGGCAACTAAATTGGGGTGAGAGGTAAAATACTGCCATGAATTAGAAACAGGCTAAGGAACTAAAAACAGAGTCAGAATTAATAATCAGTTTTCAAGGGAAAAGGTTAACAGGAAGGTGACCAGAACTGAACCCAGTTTACCAGGTGAGGGTAGAATATAAAGATGTGAGTGAAAACATAGTTTTGTTTAATTATTACTATCAATATAAATAAATCATACCTAAGTGTTTTTCCAACTAAATCTGTGGAAATCACACCAAAAAAATCCCCTTTAAAGATTGAGTCGGTAACTTCCAACATAAACCTGATTTTTATTTAAACTGCAACTTTTGTCAATAGAAACACATCCTTATCTTATTTTTAAACCCTGAAGTCATTGTGTGAAGGGCAGAATATCTTTGAGGACCTCCACATCCTGCGTCTACAAGACACGGCTATTCTAAAATGTGAATCAGTTATTTGATTCTTCAACTTGGTCCACTGCTCTTAGCTATAGTTTCTTAGACATACTGAATTAACAGACCCACCCACCCAGAAAAAGGTTTTTGTATCCTCTAGTACCATTCAGACTAATGGCCAGCCCTGTGATCCTGTTTATTTCTGAATCAATCTAGATAAACAAGTCCTTCCATTTGTCATCGCTGTTTCTCTCTTTGCAATTAATCCTCTGAGAATTACAAATTAAACAACACTCACTCAACCAAAGTGGAAACTTCATATAATAGTTTCTTTCATAAAGCACAAATCAAATATAAATTCACATTTTTTGAATATGGAAATACTCGTAGTGATGAAAGTTATACTTAGTACATGTGGAATGTGTGCTTCATTTTTTAAGTGTGGGGTGTGTGGATTTTTTTAAATAACAATGATGCCAGTGAGTTTCAAGATGATGAACTTTAATGAGCCCTGGAGCCTGCTCAGATCTAGCTGCCTCGATCCAAATGCTAATGTGCATTCAGAACTGCGAGCAGAAAATCTCAGAGTCTGAAAGACTCATTGCCCTGGTGGGAAATAGTATTTGTGCCAGTGAGAGGAGCTGCTGGATGGTTTATGTGACTGAAGGATTGAGAACATTGGCCCACATGAGGTGTAACTTGGTTGTAGATGGGATTCCACTGTGGAACTCTCCCTGATATTATGATTGTTTTTAGGAGAGGCCAAGAATATCTTGAGCTGCCTGAGGTACTAATAAAGACAGCAATCAACACTGTGCTGGATTCCAGAGGTGAAGAATGATCTAATAAGAATTTTTTGTTTTCAGATGCTGGACCTCATTTTGATGCTTTTCCCAGTGTGGTGCTGGGTAAGAGACCTGCAGTTGCAGCCAACAAGCTGTTTGCACACTCTGACACACACAACCATAAAAGAAAGCAGACTCATTATGGGTGTGACAGAGCCAATATCCCAAATCCTGGAGGTTTTCTATTAAACTGCCATTCAGTGCGGATCTTGAAGCACTCCTGCCTCAAAAGAAAAGGAAACTTGTGAACTCATACTGTTAACGACCAAACAACAACAACAACAAAATTGTATTCAGAGTAAGAAAAAACACAATTTATCCTGGTCTTGGCTCCTCTGACAATATAGGACAAGATAGTCTCAGTCTTGCAGTTTAGCTGAGTGTTATGCTATCCATCCAAATCCGGGATGATACATGACCAAAATGTGGAACATCTGTATATTGTTGAGAGCCTCAGCATAATTTTTAATTAGAAGACGTGTTTTAAATGTTTTCTCACTTAGTGTGCTAAATAAACCAGCAATTTTCAAAACACAGAGCCCAAATTATTTATGGCAAACCAATGAAATCCCCATTCCAAAACCAAAACCAACCCAGCGTGAACGCTGACCTCACCTCTGCTACTACAGCTAATAGGAAGACTGGTGCACTACTTAGGCTGGGCATAGTTAAGAAGATAAAAAAAATCTCCTCATGGATTTTTTAATTATTTGCTAGACATCTGCCAGGGAGAAAGATGCTGATGGGGATTCTGTTCCCAGAGCCAGTCACGGAGTGCAGTCTCTAAATAAAGTATGCATTAGCATGAAGCCCAATGCATAAAAATGGAGAGAGTGATGTGTAAAACTGAAAGAAAGGATCAGGCTGGAGGTGGGGTTACAAACAGTCTCACAAGGAATTGATTTTGTTTTCTATTTTGCTTAATGCCCTGACTCTAGAACACGGGAGCGTGCTGATGGATTTTTCAGGTGAAGCATGCATCAGCAGACAAGAGGACAAGGAAAACCCAGTGAAAGAACTGGATATTTATCAACTGAAATGAGATGACACTCAGTGGTGAAAATAACAAAACGTGCGTTAGAGGTTAAGAACTAAAACTCTGATTTGGAAAAGACTCAGTAGAGCCTGCTCTGGGTCTACCAGATGACTGTGAGAGGCTACAAAAGCAATGCTTTGTTAAGGTAACACTAGAAGAAGAGTAGCAAATTCTTACTGTCCCACTGCACAACCTCCGGGAGGCCTAATCTGTAATACTGAGTACAACTTTTGTTCAGGGAAAATTAATTCATCACTGGAACAGGTGTAGCAATGGCACGCTAATTCCACCAGCCAGAGGAACTAATCATCTATCACTTGAGAGAAAGCTAAGTTCTGCTGGTGTAGACTTGCTAAATTACTTTTGGGATGGGCAAGTAAAGATCAGGAAAGCAGAGTAGTGATATAAGCCAACAGACAGAGCTGGCACAAGAAGGAGTCAGCAAGCACTGGTCATAATGACGTGAGGCTACAAAGTGTGTCTGGCCATTTCAGTGATAGCCTTCTGATGGAAGAGCTGTTCCGGAGCAAAGAGGCAAAAACTCTAACTGCTCCTCAGAAAAAAACTTAGACTATGAAAATACGTTGCAGTTATATTAAAAAACTTGAACAAATAACTCAAGATTTTACTTCCATTCCTGTGTTTCTATCTATCTGATAAATTCACTTGGAAAGATAAATGCCCACCTAGACACAATTCTGGGATCTAGAGACCCATCAGCTGAGGAGAAAAGCTACACTTCACAAGCAGCTTTTTCATTCTCACAGTGAAGTCTTCTGTAAATTAGAGACAGAGGTAAGGCAGTAAATAGGCTGAGCACGTTCTCAGAGATAAGCCCAGCTTTGCACAGCAAAGGATGCCAGTTTGCCATCTGACACAGCTAAAAGTCCATCAGCTCCCAGTCATTTTAACCTGACAAAAGGACCTCTCGGGTACGGTGGTCAAATCTGAGGAACAAAGCTGTCCTTGACTAATCTGAAATGAGGGGGAGCTCAACATTAGAGAATCATACTGGTATAACTTTAAAAGTATTGAATTAAGGGTTTCACTTTTTGTTTTATACATTTTCTGGGCTCCTTAGAAGGCTCCTTGTAAGCTGACATTAGTTTTCTACTTAAGCTCCTCCGACAAACAGGTTTCTCATGTAATTTAATGTTCTATAAATGAATATGGCCACAGTTAAGCTGGCTCACAGAAAAGTCCCCTAGAAGCATTTTCTTCCAAGTTTACAGGAGTCTGCATGGTGGGATGCAGGAAACCTCTTCAAAATAAACATTCTGTAGCAGCCATCCTACCTACTGGAGAATATTGTTTAATCCAAGAAGATGCAGGAAAAAAAAAAAGCAACCAGGATAAAATTATGTTTAAAACAGATTGCATCAATGATAGAAACCATAACACAAGTCCATTTTCTTAACTTGTTAAAGAAGGGAAGAAAGTCATTCTCATTCCATACATTTTAACATTTTTCTGTGTCTAATTAAGTCATTAAATTTAAGCAATAGGTTCTGGCTGAAATGTCCATATTTTCATTTGAACTCCTGAAGAAATTCATCACAGAAGAGTCCTTAGATCTTACTTTGCTTGAATTTAGCAAAGTCAGGATTCCCTCAAAACCCACAGCTCTTTCATAAGCAGTGAATTAAAAATATAAACATTGGCTCATTTCTGATCCTCTGCACTGCTAAGATTTTGTTCTACATGCTCAGATCATTCATTCATTCAAATAAAATACATGCTTAGTAAGTGTTCAAAAAGTGGATTAAATCCTTTAACACATTATTACTGCACTGCCTCAATAAGCCCTTAGTTTAGCAAAAAGGATATTTACTGTAAATATGGTACTAGAACCAGCTGCATCACATTTACACAAAAAGAAAACATACTGGATTGTTTAGAAAAAGAGGCATAATATAGTGGCGATTGCTTTCCCCTATACTTCTGAATTAAGAGTTTGAAATACTGTGCTTGAAGTCCCATAAAGCTTGGTATGCCTTGGGAACAGCACTCCGAGCTTAATTTGGGCCAGGCTCCTTTTTCCACTTTGAAGGAACAAAATGAGCCTTTAAGAGTTCCAGGAGCCTCTAGGTAGTTGCGAACTGAGGGCTCTAAAGCATCCACATGGGCAGAGCTCAGCCCAGAGCATAAAGCATATTTTAGGGAGACTGATTATTAGAACAAGATTGGACCTTCTCCCTTCCTACCAGTGCAGAAATAAACCCAAATCACTTTATTCCCCTCTCTGTCCCCTACACATATTTTAAGAATTATGAGACCCTCCTTGGAGCAATATATGCAAGTGAGTTGTGGTTGTGAGATCCATACACCCCCTCTTAGGGAAGTCCACGACTCACAAGTCAAAGAAGGTCAGCGTTTGGAAAACACAGTCTACAACAGCAAGAGTGCAAAGAGTCAGTTTCATCATAAATGTCACGGAGCTGTGTAATATTTAGGTACAAAAAGTATTTGGGGACAAAAGGAATAGGAGCCACCCCTCCTCCTCATTCACCCCCAAAACAATAGGGTTTCAAAGTCCCAGCATGGAGCAATTTCAGAGATCTGTGTCACGCAGAACTACGTCGTTCAGGGCTTTTCACCAGGAAATTCTGCAAATTTATCCTCAGATTAAATAGTGCCATGCAACCCAACCACCTTACAGCTTGATTTTGAATGCTCACACTTGGCAATGCCTCTGCCTGAAGATGTCTTGTAGTTTTTGGCTCCTGCAGAGTTTGTACTAGAAAAGCTTTTTGGCACAATTGGCATCTACTGTTTAATCTCTTAAAAGGGTATGGAAATAAAACCCCTTTAAGTGGTCTTAGGTATGCACATGTTCTTGAAAGGTTTAAGACTAATTTTTATAACGTGAACTAAATATACAGCCTGAACTAACTTCCTACCCAGGCAGGAGGATCTTTCTAGATCAAAGATGAGGATACAGAAAGAATGCAATAAAATTGCATCGGAGCAGCAGCTTACTGTCCAGCATTGCTCCAGGGGTTAAAGACACATCTACATGGTGGTCAAGAAGAAGGATGTAAGGCTTGTCTGAGGACATGTGGACAACTGCAACTGGCTGGTCAAGCGATGATAAACATATAGCCTTATTAGAGCAACGTGTGGCCTGAAAACTTAATCTGAAGATTTGGGCAAGTATTTTGGTGACTAACCTGCACTGAGCCCCGAGCTGCCACAGCTAACACTTCAGCCCTAGGATTTATCCTCCTATCCAGCCATAATGCATGAAAACATTCTGACAAGACTTTTTTCTAAGTGTGTATACATACATATACATATATATATCCTGAACAGTGAGAGTAAAACGGGGAACGGGAGTGTTACTGGACCATTTAATCTGAAACTCCATTTCATCACTAAAACTGAAATGCTACATCCCCGTGATACTGGTGCTTCTAGCAAAACCTCTACTTTCTCCGATTTCTCGTTGCAGTTGCTGGGTGGTATTTGGTGACTGTTCCTGGACTGGGTTTTTTCATGAGAAATTTCAGAGGAGAGTTTAGACGTGCTCTTCCTTAATTGACTGGATCCATAGACTGAAAAACAACCTTGAAAACCTGGAATAATAGTGCCTGCTTGCTTCAACAGACCCACCCATGATTGTGTGTGCCTTAATTTTTCAACAAGATGTGGAGGTAGGGCCTGAGGAAACCCATAAAAATGTTTGGTTTGGCTTTCTGGCAGTTTTCCCCCGGCTAGAGCGCGTGAAAAGCACTGAGGATGCAAGATCCTGCTAAATTTCCATCGAGCGCCTGACTCGAACACCACAGAACATTCTGTACATCCCGGGGCGGGGGGATCGTGTTGCTCCCCTCGCCCTGGGGACAGCAACAAGCAACAGCAGGAGCAGGTCATCAACTGGAAACTGGAAGCCTGCCATCTTTTAATTAGTTGCTCTCTGCTTCGCGGCAATCCCATTTAAAATCCTATACAACGCAAGGTCAGGTTTGCTGTACAAGCCCATTTTTTAAATCGTGTAATTAGCCAGCAACACCTTTTAAGATGGAATAAATATCATCCCCTCATTAAAATTAGGGAGTGTAATGCATAACCAGGTTCTGTTCTTTCCTATTCTTAATCATTGTCCAGATGAACAAAAATGTTTCCCGACTGATTCTGAATTCAAGAGCCACTTTAACTAGAGACAAATGGTTCCTGTACAACTTCACTTGGATTTAGTCTCAAATTCCATGTAGACAGTCTTTCAGATACCAGAACCAAATCCTCATTCCTCTCACATACTATGCAAAGGTATTTTAAGCCACTCTCCAGGTTTCAGTGTTTCTAACCAAACTGCTTCATGAGCAATCACTGGATGCATTTTTAGGAGCAAATAATGAAGCCTCACACGATCTGTACATGAGAACTTAAAGCAAAGGACCCCAAAGGCACTGAAGTCATGTCATCATTCCACAGACTGTTGAAGAACCGAATAAGAAATATCATTATTGGTCTCACAGCAAATCAGTTCCTCATCCAGGAGCACGACACGGGTCTCCTGGCTACTGATCCAACGGCACAGAGGAAAATATTCTCCTCATCTGGATCTAAAAGGAAGATTTCTCATGCCTGGTCCCCTCCCCACTTCCACCATCATACCCCTTCGCTACTTATTCAGGCTGCTGGATTGAAATGTACTCCATTTTGTGGCATTTAAAAAAAAAAAAAGTGGTAATTTACAGTTAGTGGGTTCATATTAATACAAATTAATAAGGTTCTTCTGTAAATACGCTGCAGTATATTGTGTAATATAATATAATCCTAGTAATCTGAGCCCTTGCTACAGCTCTCTGCTATTAAATCATTGCCAAAAAGTGGGGAAAAACTGCCAACCTTATGTGCAAATTATGAAGTGTGTAGATTCACAAGATTCTGCCTTATTGACAAAAGTAAACTCTTTTTGAAATGGACTGATTTAGATAGCCGATTTCTTTAAATACATCTATTTTACCTTGCAGGCGTCATCCATTTGGGCAGGAAATTAACTTTTCAGTCAGTGATCTTTTTCACAACACCTCTTAAAGTGATATTTCTGTATGGAACGCTAGCAAGAATAGCTCTGTATGAACACACCCTGAGAATAAGTTTACAATTCCTGACAATACCCCAAATATTTCAGGAGGTGCAGAGCACACGGGCCCTTGGCATCGAGTCAGAACTCCAAGTCCCAGCTCACAGAAGAGGACTGAGCTGCACACACGATCCTGACTCCGAAGAGCCAGACAGGCAAGAAGCCAACCTTTCAAGAGCTACCTCAGGCTGCCAGCTCTCAGCCTGGACCTTCTGTGGACCACTGGATCATCCCCCCTCTCTGGAGGACTCCCTTCTGACAGGATGTCTCGGGGGACGCCTCTCAACGCCCTTCTCACTCTTCAAAGCTCAACTCTTCTGTTCCACTCCTCCTGCTCTCCCTCATTCACCCTCTTTGGGAAAAAGAGATGGGTTTGAGGCTTCCCAGTCTTACAACAGGAGGTTTGTTTCTCAAACTTACAACATCCAGACCTATTATTTATCTATCCTACTGCAGCTTAACAGCCACCACATGTAGTCTAAGTGTTGCCAGGGATGAACAGGGTAAATCACAGAATGGTTGGAGTTGGAAGGGACCTTAAAGATCATTGAGTTCCAACCCCCCTGCCCTGGGAAGGGACACCTCCCACCAGACCAGGGAGGACAGGGAGCTTTTTCCCCAATGTGTTCTCAAACAAAGGCAAAATAGCAGCACTTCCACACCAAGTGACTCTCCCAGCTCGTCATCATCCCAACTCTCCACTCAGTTTCAAGGATATTTCTCATTGCACGGGCTGTGCCTGTGACAGAATGGTCTCAATTTTGTAATGGAAGCGTTCTCTGGAAAGAGTTGACTATTATTTTTCCAAAAAAGTGACCAAATGGAATATTCTCATGAAAAGTTGTTATAGTGAAATGTCCTCCCACCTCTTCATTTGCCATAAAGCAGTACAGTTTTGGTAAATTCTGTCAGTTGTTTATTTTAGGAAAAAAAAAAAAAATAGTTCTCCACAAGTCATTTGTAAAACCAAGAGACAGTTCAGGTTTCAAAATTTGTGGGAAGTTTTTGGTATTTGTTTCCACATTTCCCATAAAAGCTTTGATACTTGCATACATTCTTCTTATTATTTCATATTAATAAGCAAAAGCAATGACATAAGAAATTGTTAAAGATTCAGCACATGAGACCTTAAACATGTCTATTTCTAAAGGAGAAAAGGAATGTAAACATTGACAGAGTGAGAAAGCAGCTACAGCGTGTTTTACCAGTGTCAATCCTGACAGAGTTTTCACTTGTTCCACTGAGAAAAATAGATTTCCTCATCATCTTTTCTTAGTTTTAACACATTTGCCAACAGGATTCTTTTCATACTAGAAAACCACCTTCATTTTTCTTGTATAGTGTACTGTAAAACCACCTATATTTAGTATCCTGAATTAGTCTGTATTCCATGCAAGAAACTCTAGCCTTTTGAGAGAGACTTTTTTTTTTTGGCAGATTCCAAAAGATATAAGTACATCCTAAAATTTGTCTCACTAACAAGTGCAACAAACACACATGACAACACATCTGAATGAGGCTGCTTATATCATGTGGTGACCAGAAGTTGCTAGATAAATAAAACAAGCCTAAAACAAACATAAGAATCTGAAAGGAGGGAGAAAAAAATGAAATGCATAAGATGGTTGGCAGGCCAGGAATAAGACACAATGGCTGCATCTGGCTGAGGGAAAACCTTATCACCTACAACTCCCTGAAAGGAGGTTCTAGAAAGGAAGGGGTTGGTCTCTTCTCCCAAGTTACAGGGGTTGAGACAAGAGGGAGTGGCGTCAAGTTGTGCCGGGGAGGTTCAGATTGGATATTTGGAGAAATTTTTACACTGAAAGGGTTATTAAGCCTTGGAATGGGCTGCCCAGGGAAGCACCATCCCTGGAGGGATTTAAAAGATGGGTTGATGTAGTCCTTAGTGACATGGTTTAGTGATGGGTTTTGTCAGTGTTGGGTTGATGGTTGGACTGGATGACCTGAAAGGTCCCTTCCAACCCAGGCAATTTTATGATTCTGTGGTATCTACACTGGTAACTTAGACATGCCAGAATGATCCTGGCTGCTGTTAAGTACTGGCATGTCCTCGACTGTGACCATATTATTAAATTCCCTCCCCCTACAAGCCCAGGGCTTCCTACAAGGTATGCTTTGGAAACGGTTAGCGGTGCGTGCTGACCCCTGCCCAGGAATTGTCTGGTAACACGGGGTGGCCCAGGGCTTCTCTTTCTGTTGAAAACACCAGCATCGTTCCAGAAACGCAGCCCGTCACGGTACAGGCTCTCTGCTTTCTCTTTGTTTACGATAGTCAGGGAAAAGGGCAAGTCAATGGAAAGTTGCCTTCTGAACTGATGGAATCCTTGGAAAGGAAACAATAAACAGAGGATGCAGAACTGAAATGAGAGTTAAAGATGTCACTTTTCAATTTTCTCTAGGGCCCCCTAGTAAAGGTTATTTTTAGGATTATCTTTGTAGTTCTATGTAGCATTTGTGTGGCTTTGCTGCCTTTATAGTTATATATTAAATGTATATAAGTACAAGAACAAAATAGAAGTTTCTTAGGCATTCCTTTGCACTCAGGGTCACGAGTTTTGTTAGCAATCTCCAAAACTTTTGGATTTGGGATTATTACAGGACTTAAGTAGAAATACCTTTTTTCCTTTCAAGTTTATATCACAAGGTAGATTCAGAAAAAGTCATTTTACCAGTTAGCAAAAAAAAAGAAAAAAGTAATGATGGATTTTAACTTATGGTTATATCATTAGGAATATATATTTCAGGGCTGCGACCTTACAGCTGCAAAATACAAAACTAGTTTTACTTCACAAGCATTTGTCCAAACATTTTTCTTTCATTTTGATCCAAATAGTTTCACACCCACTGAGTTAGACTTTGACTTTCAGGTTCGAGCAAACTGAAAATTTCAATCAGCTCCTGAGGCAGAGTAAATTGGTGCAGCTCCACAACGGAGCGGAACATGGACTTCAATGGAGCTGCACCGATTAACACCGGGCGAGGGTCGGATCCTGATCAAATTGAAACTCAATTGGAATTGCTGTGCTTCACCTGGTGTTTATTCGCACCTCACATCAAAACCATGCAAAGCTATGAATTCTGCATGATTCTGATCCAAAGCCACACACCATATATGCTTAAAATTGAGTTCAGGTCATTCAGGAGTTCCACAACGCTAAGGAAATCTTTTGATAAATATGGTTTGCGTTACTAGTTTGTAACAAAACTCCACACCAGGTGACTTTTGTGTGGTCTGGTGTTTCATTGTGAACATTTTGCACTGCTCTAATGAAACATGATTTCTAAGACAACTAGGGGATAAAAAAAGAGTTTCTATTCAATGTTTTGCCCACAAGTTCTGCAATATGCACACAAACTGTGACCACAACATTAAGCTCCTAATGTTTAAAATTTGAAACCTAATTCCTTATTAAAGCACCTAAGTAACGCCAGTGTTATCTTCTAGAAATTGGACTGGAGTGGACTGCAGGTCTCTTTATCAGTAGAGCTGCAAGTCAAAGCACTTTGCCTCAGGTCTTCACATAGTCTGGGATTTCAGAGTTCGTAAAGGGATTGAAATTAGCTTTTCCGAGGTATTTGTGCAAAAAAAAAAGAAATCCCTGGAAGTGCAGGTGGCCATCTAAGGTGAGATCCAGTGTAGGCACTGCGCTCTTCAGAAAGGGATGGGAAAAGACCCTACCTGTAGAGCTCACCCAGTATTGGCCAAGGTGTAACACACCAACAGGAACCTTTTCACCCTCTCTGGAGCTTTGGTGGCAGTCCCAGCTCTGGCCATGGGGGATCACAAGCCTGGAACATAAGGTTGTTTAACCTGGACAGAAGTAGTTGGATACACTCACACATTTATTGCATGTAGACGAGCCTGCTGCCTTGCCTTTTCCATGCAAGAAATGTGTGTGCCACATGCACGATAGGCCAGATGCCTCCAAGAAGCTTTGAACTTCTTGTATTTGCCCTGGACAGCTGACTTGTGCACGTGGGGCAGATTCGATCCGCACAGGCAAAATACACAGCTGGGATTTCTGGATCGCTCCAGACAAAGTTTTCGGTAGAAAAAGGAGATATCCCAAGGGAAACTGTGACAAATGGCAGCCTTATGTGAGTGAGGCTTACAACAATGCTCACAACTTCTTTCACTGTCCATAGTAGAAAAGGACAAAGACAAGACAAGGGCAAGTATTGCCATCCAGATGAGCCCACAGTGTGGTGGGCACCTCAGTTGAGATGAGTATGGTACATGGGTGCTTCCCCCATACCATACCAGTAGGAGAGTGCTCTAAGCTATAGGCTTCTATATCACAGAACTGTAGGGGTTGGAAGGGACCTCTGGAGATCACCTAGTCCAACTCCCCTGACAAAGCAGTCACCCAGAGCAGGTTGGACAGGAACACATCCAGGGGGGTTTTGAATGTCTCCAGAGAAAGAGACTCCACCACCTCTCTGGGCAGCCTCTTCCAGGGCTCTGCCACCCTCAAAGAAAAGAAGTTTCTCCACATGTTGAGATGGAACTTCCTGTGTTCCAGTTTGTGCCCACTGCCCCTTGTCCTGTCACTGGGCACCACTGAGAAGAGCCTAACCCCATCCTTTTGACACCCACCCTTTAAATATTTAGAAGAATTGATGAGATCCCCTCTCAGTCATCTCCAGGCTAAACAGACCCAAGTCTCTGAGCCTTTCAGAAGGGGTGAGAGAGGAATGTATTATTTGATACTTTTGGTGAAGCTTTGGAGGAAGGTGAGTGCCCGACTGCTCAGAGTTGTGCAGATGGAGCCCTAGAGACGAGCAAAATTCTTGCTACATGGAAAAAATGAAGTCTCCTGGGAGAGGCCACCTGAACTTAGGCAATTCTAGGGTTAGATGGCACTGAGATGATTTCCAGGTTTCACATGGCTCACTTCCATGCAACAAATACCCTAATCTTTTGCTGAACATAGTTCATGATACATTATGTAGGATTTAAGAAGAGGCAAGGTACAGACGACTTCAAGAGGGAAGTTCCTGATACGCCTGTGGTGTCATTACTCTGCTGTTGCCAAAATGCTGCCACCTTAAACGTGGCTGAGCTCTGCAGGGTCTGTTTGTACCTGCACCTCACCAAGCCACTTCAACTCACTGCTTTCTAAAACACATCATCTGGCACAAGACTGAACTCCTCATAAGGCACAGAGCCAAGGCCATCTTAAAAATCCTTATTGTGAGAGGAAATATTTTATTTTATATATAGTTCGATGCTTACATCACTCCCAAAGTACAAGTTGCCTGAGGGAAAGCCTTTCCTAATCTGTGAAACCTTCAATTTATGTATTCCATCTTTTAGCAAAGTGACAAGCCATGAAAATCCTGCACATTCCTATCTCTTCATTAAAGATACATCTTTTATTAAAGGCTCATCAGACAAGAGCAGACCAACGAGCTGCGTTACTCCCCAGCTACCAATAAAGATAAACCCTGGGAAAGGGCAAACCAAGGGGCTGAGTCCATGGGTTTCTGCTCCTCAGCACCTTTCAAATAACCTCATGTGGCTCCTTCGCTGAGATTTTCAGATGTGCTCGTTGGTATCTTTCAGAGTCTTGTCCTTAGCACCCAATTGGCATCACACCCTGGAATTCAGTGGGTTTAAATGTAAGTGTTCACATCCTGGCTTAGGCACTGCTTGGGTCCATATTACTACAATGCCTTGAAAATCTCCAACAGTGCTTGACCATTAAGCCAAATTGTAAATTAGGATTTTCCCCTAGGGGAAGAATATGCCACTTTATTCTTACTGCTGGCATGAGCCTTCAGCCACGAAGACAAGAGCGTGTTGTACTCAACAGCAGTACAGGTGCCTGAACTGAACATTATTATTATTATTATTATTGTCACTCATTTCTCTGGGAAGCATCTTGTGCTCTTTGGATTGTAACCAAACTGGTACTTGACTCTGCCTTCCACTGTCTTTCACAGAAGGAGGGGATGCAGAAACTGGGAGATGATAAAAATAGCAAAGCTTTCACTACTGAAACTGCAAAATGGGTGAGAACAGAGAGAAAGCTTCCTCCATCCTTTTGGAAAATTAGTCCTGTTATTGTCAGCACCAAAACCAACATCTTCTTCTGTGGTCTAGCATAAAATACTTGTCTGGATAAAAATTACTTGATGAAAACATTTGTTTCCAAAGGCTTTCTATTTTGGGGGTTACAGTGTTCCTGTCCATTTACAGCACAGGAGAGCCCTAAAGGTTTTGCATAGTACAGTGTTTAATTTTACTCAGGCTACCATCCCTTCCCAGTCCCGTAAAAATGTTTACATACAATAGATCACAGAGCCCATAAACTAAAGACAAAGCCCTACACAATGCCGTTGAGGTAATCCTTTGTGCTCTGCACATACCAGCGCCGCGTAATATTGGAGTAAAAGCACCATAAACGATTTCAGACATCTGGTTTTAAGGTTGCAGAACACCGCAATGGAAAAAGCAGACGCTACAAAGCGCTCGCATTTCCACCAACTTCAAATGATCCTGGGCATCCAGGGGAGAGCACCAAAATGAGCGAGTGCTCTCCCAACTGACAGCCACGTAGGATGGGAAATGAGACAGATTCACGCTGCCCATACGTTGGGCTGTCACCATTCCTCTGCTCTCCACGTGGTGACATAGGTGCTGAGCAGAGCTTGACAACCACACCTTTACCTTATCATTTTCGCTGCTAATTCCACCATTAGGTGCTATATCAGATTGCAGTGTCCCCTTTCAAAGAGCCCAGCATCTGCTTATTAGACTTTACACCACTATCTCCAGTCAACAGACAGCATAAATTCCAAATAAAAATGCTTACTGCATCTATAGCTCTGTGATTTCTTCTAAGATATTAAATACTTTATCGAAAACCAATTCGGAGATCATTTCACAAAGAAGCTGAAACAAAGCAGCTTTCAGGCAGCTGCTCAGCATTCCTCCTTCTGCCTTGTTTTCTTTTCCCTAAATGAAAGGAAACAAAGGTTCCTGTTTGTTCTCTCAACCTCCTGCCCACAGCACAGCATCCTCCACCACAAGCCAAAGGCACAGTGCCCATCAGCAGCTTCACACATCGAGATGAAGACAACTCACGTATTTTTGATCCAATAAGGTCTAAATTTTCCCTTCGTGACAAGGAGAACCCTAAAACCCTTCAGTTCCCAGAGACTTGCACAGAGCTGAAAAATGCTTTTTTTTTTTTTTGCCTGCTACCACTTTCTGCCATCTTTTGAATGCGCTGGATCTTCTATGTGCACCTCGTGACAAAGACCTGGAGTACTTTTCAGCAGCCTTCGTGAGGGCACTCTCTGCCTCCTACAAAGCAAAGATGGTCTTCAGCTCCCTTGCAGAATATTGCTCAGTAGTGAGCTCTTCATAGTGATCATAGAGTATGGCAGATGCCAGTAGGAAAACATGTAGGGGTTGGTTGCTTTTAGTTTGGGGGATTTTTTTTCCCCCTTAAAGTCTTCTACAGCATCTTCTTGAAAGAGAGCCTAGCTTATGTTTTCTGTACTCACAGGGAGCATATAGAAAAAGCAGCAAAAAAAAATAAAGCAGTAGCCACCAGACACCTAATCAGGCCAAAACCATATTGTATTTTCTTTCTCTTAGCTACCAAAGAAACCCTACCAGTGCCTCCATTTGTGCAATAAGTTGTCAGTCAGCAGCTGTTTGCAAGATAGACCATGGAAAGCCAAGGCCCTACATAGGAGTATGTACCCTCATATGGCCCTTCATATCAGTATGATAACAATTAGCTGCAGCCCAGGTAATTACGTTTGAAACCTTGGCTTGATTCACCCTTGTTCTGGGGCAGGCAAGTGCAAATCTGACATCTAGAACAAGCTTAGGTCACAGGAAGCCTCCAGGTAATTTGGCAGTGAATAAGAATGTGCTTTACAGTCTGCTCTCAGGACTTCTGGAGAGTTAAATGATTTGGGACTTTATAAGAGACTTCCATGTGAGTTTCTCTCTGAGAACATGCCTAATCCATCCATATTCAGATGACAGTACACCGGGATGGGGACATCTGGCTGCTGCCCTGTCCCCCACCCTTCCTCCCACGCACATACTCCTGGTGAAGAGCAGCTTGGAGACAAGGGCAGTACATAAAGGTTTGCTGAGCAAACTTGCCACTAGAGAGACCTGTTTTGATAGAAAAGTAAAAATAATCCAGACATTCAGTGTAACAGAGGGCTCGCTTGAAATAACCCAATGTCTTTATGACCAATTATGGTCAAAGAAGTTTTTGTTTTGATAATAGTGGGTTTGACAATATCTGTCTTCAGGAGGAGGATGTAATGTTTCCTACATGACATACCTTCTGTATTGTGTCTTGTTTTCCTGTGTTCTCTCTTTTCCAGGTTCTATTTGCCTCTCAAATCTTTTCTTGGGTGATATCCCATTTTTGTTTCATTGCTTTTTGTCTTTAGACTATCAGATTATTTATATTATGTGTTGGAAAAATGTTTGTTT
>BJBW01012281.1:64229-101917 GCA_004320125.1 Scolopax mira | reverse complement strand
ACTCCTGCCAGCTGAAGCTACTGCTCATGTGCCCAACAAGGGTGCTGCAGGTTCGTCGTGGCTGCTGAGCCATCGCTGCCAGATGGAAGGAGCTGGTTACAAGGAGTGAGAGAGCAGAGCAAAGAGAAGGGCTACACAGCCACACGGATGCCACCATGCCATGGGACAGTTGTGCCTGCCATCCGGCCAGTCCTTATGGATGGATCTCTCCAAAAGGTCTCCACCATGAGCCACCACTCATTAAATCTAGGTCTGATTGCACTTGGTACAGCGTGCTCTGGAGTGAGTAGGGATCCTTCTCTCTACACAGTTAAAAATCAGAGATGCTAATTATTTTGGAGGCAAACACGGACATCTCGAGAGAATCTTAATCAGTAAAGGTGAATACATCCCCATGATGGTGACCCTTCTGCATGGGACAGACTGGCATGGGTGGGGAATGTTAGCAGTTCATTTCTGTTTGACCAAATTAGTCAAATGAAGCTGCAATAAGGCTTTTTGGTGCTGAGGCACCACTTCTTACCATTACCTCTGGGACCTGCCCTCACCTTCTTCCCAGCATGGCCAGGCTTGCCCTCACACACTCTCCCTCTTGAGCCACTGGCAACTTCTTCCAGATGTTTCCCTTACAGCTGTCCCAGCCCAGAGAGATGGGCAGCACTGGCAGCACACAAGACTCGGGCATGTTTGTACCCGTGGGGCATCCTTTTTTTTATTGATTTTATCAAACACTTCTACATAAAGAACACATTTGTGGGAATCAGGTTTCATTTCTGAATAATTACCTATATGAAAATGAACTGAGTAATTGAATTCCAATGAATAATTCAAGCAGCTGTAATATTTGAATCTATAATCTGCCAGAGTGTTATATGATCTTATTTCCATTTGATTCCTGAGAGGAAGTGCCTTACAAGCACTGGTACATAAAGTTGTCTCTAAACACAGACACCATCCATCGTAAATGTTTAATGTCCAATCATGAATTACAGCACCTGTTTTAAGTGATCAGCTACTAAAGTATATCAAAAAAAAAAAAAAGAAAAAGAGGACGGAAATAGGGGTTTCTTTCAAGGAAGATTATTTCCTGCTGTTGAATTTCTACATCTCAATAAAGCGCCAAATTCAGTCTTTGTTCTTGCAACATCTACCGTGCATATAGCTGAAAACTGAAACAAAGATCTTAGCGTGGAATTTCAGCTACAGCACCAAATATTTCAACCTCATTTTGCATGCACAATGATTTAAAGCCTTGGCTCTCTGTTACACGTGATGTGCTACAAAACAGGGCCCACAAACCTTTGTTCGCTGTCTCTGTGATTTTTTTTCATCAATCTTGTCTAATATTACAAGTGGTTTTAGCGTTCCTGATAATTTGTAAAATGTTGTTTTTATTACGCACACTCATATTCACCTGCAAAAAATATATTCCATGAATCCTCTATGAAAAATCCTTTCTAATCAGGATAATACCTTAAGAGTTAAGTGACATGCCCTGAATAATGAAGAGTCAGCAATAAGTGGTAAAAGTCAGTGCCCTACTAAAAATAAATAAAATCCAGAGGAAAGTAAAAATAATAGGATATAACCGAGGAAGGGGGGGCAACCTCACAGACTGTTTTGGAATGATTCACATGCAGAAAAATGGGGAAAACTTCACAGTGGATCTGTTTCTCAGGGAGTTTGGTCCAAGTCTCACTGGCAAGAGCGAAGAGGCAGACTTCAGAAATATGAAGCAAGGAGAAAGACGTTATAAAAAAAATGGAGTGAGGGGAAGGACTTTGTGCCACTTTTTCCTTTTGGCCTTTATACTCTACACACATTTTCCTTACCCTTACTCATACTTCGCTCGTCTGGGGGAAATGTTGGGATTGGGAAGTGATCCATGAGAATGAAGCAGCTTGAAAAGCATTATATTAGTCTGTGGAATAAGTAATACTTCAACCAAGTGAAGTAATGGAAACCGCTTCACCCAAGTCATTTAAAATTGGACTGAATAAGGCACTGGAGATTATGCTGAAGGGAACAATTCTGCATTGGCAGGAGTATGGACAAGATGACTTAATAGATCTAGTGTCCATGTGCCAAATCCCGAGATCCGGATCCAGTTTTTATTACTCTAAAGTTGAACTTCCATTCACGTTACTGGGAGCTCACCCTGACACAAGGAAAAAAATAACCAAGAGCTTCAGGATTTATGCATTAAAAACATGAATAAAAACTAATTCTGTATCATTTTAAAACTTAACTCGCTACATAATAAAGTTTGAAGACGAAAATTACAGATCTGTATAGAGCATTCCTTGAATTATTCCTAAAATCCTTCAGAAAAAGATCCTTTCATCTCTTTCCTCTCCAGAGAAGTCACACAGATTTTATCTGGTTTAACTGGTTAAGACTCCCCAGAACCTTTGATCAGTGAAAGTAACCAAAAATACTGCTCACTTCAAATAAATCTCTGTGCATATGTTTTATGCTGTTCCTGAAATGGGTGAAAATATCTGTGAATAAAATAGTGTGATGAAAATTAAAGTTTAAGTATGCTTTGCCATTTAAGCATGGGAACAGTATCAGAAGCTGTTGTTAAAAAAGCATATTATGTAAATACAAGCAACAGCATTTTTCCCTCTTCTTCATTAAATATCAATGGGGCATTTCAATGTAAATGGCAGAAGATTCCAGCTAAATGGAGTCTGTTATCCTTGATGTGTGTAAAAGGATAAAAGCTTTTCAGAGATTGTGCTAAATTTTTATTTGCTTTAGTTTTAAAACAAAATAGCACTAATTAAGCAAAAATTATTCCAGAAATGCTTTTAACACATCAAAAATGTGAAAGTTGAGGGTGCTCTTGGAACAGAGATCTCTGTGTCCTTGTATGTACACAAGGGTTGGTTTAGATGCAGTTAAATAGTTCCAATTTTCACTTCATTCCCATTCACACCAGAACCTGTCATCTACTGAGATTATTCCTAACATGATAAAGGTGAATAAGTTCACTCTGGAACACCATGGAATGATCACAGACAGGAGAAAAAAAAATAAAAAAAAATCAAAGATCACATTGAGTGTATTAGAAAGGAAACAGAAAGATCGCTTTCTTTGCTTTGTGATGTACAGATATAGGTTAGTTAAACCAAAGTCAAAAATTCCCAATATGGGGGAGAGGATTGGGAACTGTAGGAAAGCGGAGTTTCTTCACCTCTAATGAAAAAGCCACATTAAAAGTTCATTGGAGCTTCATTAAAGATTTTTGCATGGTACTGAAAATTTTCAGGGACACTTTCCAAAATTTGTCTCTTTTGGAATTCTTATTTGTGCTTATACTGAGCACAAAGGGATGAGATTTTTCT
Source organism: Scolopax mira (assembly GCA_004320125.1). NCBI lineage: Eukaryota > Metazoa > Chordata > Aves > Charadriiformes > Scolopacidae > Scolopax > Scolopax mira. The sequence continues at coordinate 98,567 of BJBW01012281.1, read as the reverse complement.
CATATCATTCTGGGGTAAGGATATTGCCCCACAATATCACTATGAAAAGTTCTCTGTTCCCAGATGGGGAAGAAGAGAAATCCTATCTGATCATTTTTCTTTTCTGTGGGTTTGGGTTTTTTTTCTAAAACTACACACAGAGGCTGTAGGAAACCTGGCATATCATCTTTAAAAATATCACTAAATCAAAGTGAAACTCATCAGTGAGACCATCCAGACATGGGAGAAAGAGCCCCTGCCTTCCAGCAGCTGGAGAAGAGACCGTGGCAATGAATTAACCTTGGAGGGATTCAGAGGTGGCCCTGGGTGTGCAGACAGAAGGACGTGCAGCCTTCCAGATGAAGACATAGCCAGGAGGTCCCCTTTTCTAGAAGGTAAGGCTTAGCCAGCTGTATGGCTCCTAGCCACACGGGTCAAAGAAGTTTCTGAGGCTAAATCAAACCAAATAAATCCGTCAGGTCTGAGCCATCAGCAGGACTCCAGCACCAGCTCCTCCCTTGCATGTCCCTGTGAGTGAGGACACATTTCACAGCACAGTGCAAGGCTTTCTCCTTCATGGTCCTACACATCCCCCAGCTGCAGCATATCAAGAGAAAAGGAGACCCCGAGCTCAGAAGAAGACAATCTCCAGCTGTGACTTAGACCCAGCTGAACTAAATCCACCCACATGGGACACAGCTCCCACCTTTCACTGCCACAAGCCTGTTTTGCCAGGTACTTTGCTGGGCACATTCTGAAAACTATCACATGCCAGAGACAAAAAGGTACTGAAGAGGCTGAGGAGAGAGCACAAGTTGTCTGACACCGTTGCTCGGACACAATGAGCATTAAGCAGCTCATAGGGATTGCACACAAGGGCTGCTTTAATTCCCACCACCTACCTAAGCAGCTGAGGTCTGCCATGGGCATGGGGAAGAAGGACAGAAGGAGGACAGAAGAAGTGAAGAGCTAGATATTGTTCATAGTATACTATTCCACTAGTACTTCATGAAGACCAAAGGTCTACCCCCGAGCTTCAAGCATGAGGCAAAGAGAGTAATTGCTGCCTAGAGAGGTTATGATCCATACAATGGCCAGACCTACTGCATCCTCCCCAGCTCCAGCTGTACCCTGTAAGATGCACCTGATTGCTTGGCCCATCATTATTTTTAAAGCAAATAAAATGTCTTTCTGCTTCTTTGAGTATGGAAGGCATCGCTTTCACACTATCTGGAACTGCATTTAAGTAAACTTGAGAGAGCATATTCTACACGGGCAATACAAACTCACGTGTAATTTTTTTTTGGTTGTTGTTTCAATAAACAGGGCTCGAGTAATGTCAGGGTTTATGGCTTTTATTTTATTTGGAGGGACTACTTTTTAACGGAAGCAGGAAGCAGCCCTTGGACACAGTAAGTCACAATGTATAAATAGCTCTACTGAGAGCATAACAAAGGCTCTTTTGTGCTTCTTTACCAGTAGGGCCAATCATATATGCAACTTAGTAACATAAATATACCTCATCCCAACTTATGACACCTCTACCTTATAAAAAATTATTAAGACATCCATTTAGAATTTCTACCAAAAGCCCATTATTTTCTGTGCATTGCATAGGGGAAGTCACACAGAAGTTGAAATCATTTTCTTTAATAACTGTAAAGAAATTAAGGAGATTTTTTTTGTTGCATGATTACTAAATAGACCATACAGTTAATTCATCTTGAATTGGAATACCTTTGTGGAAATATGCTTCTCCGTATGGTTTCATATTTATTTCTGCAAGGTGAATACAGTGAATACAGGATTTTTTCAAATTAGACTATCCCATTTTTTTATTAAATCAAAACCAGTAGAGTTCCTACTTAGCAAGCATTCTGGACCTCGTTTTAAGTCATTTGAAGGAGGTCTGAAGTTTATAGGACTTTAAATACATCCTTTTCTCCATCTAGGGTATTTTAAAGGATAGCTTAATCTGTCTAATTTACATTCAGGAATTTTATTTTACGTGCCAGGCTCTGGGACTGTCAAATCCTTCAACTTTTCATTCTTATTAAACATAATAAAGTGATCATATATAACCAGTAGGATGGGGTTTTGTTTGATTTTATCTAAATGCCATTTTCAAATCCACTTTAGGTCATATAAGATGCCAATTTTTTACAGTTAAGAAGTTAAACGGGTTTTCCAAAGAAAGATTATCAGTAGTAAGTATAAACATATGTCAGTTCATTAACTCTTTAAAAATATCCAGCAGATCAGACTTCATTCCCTCCCACATATTCAAATAAGACAGTAGGTCCTACTTGGGGCTCTGTAAGGTCCTGACACAAAGACTCCCCAAAACAATAGAAATCTTTTGATTCCCTAATGGAGTTGTACTTGGGCAAACTCGAATACCTCCCAACATTCTACTGAGTGGGCTTGATCACATCTTGATATTTAGGACAGATTAGGGTACTGTGCAGCCTCTTCCAGCCACTGGTTAGAACAGCTTCCACTGAAACATTCTCCAGCTGCTCCATAACTTAAAGAGTTACTACATTACAACCAGAGAGAGAAGGTACAATGCCTATCGTCAGTCAATCATCCCCTCTTCCCCCTCTCTCCTGCAAGTGTAACACTCCAATTTTACCTGTCTAATAAAAGAAGCTTTTTCCCATTTGGTTAAAATCAATACAGCTTCTACACAAGGTGTTGATTTGCATTTCTTAATCGTGAATATTATTTTTTTCCAGTGTTATGGTTGAGCTTAGGAAGTATTTTTTTCCTCCCTGTACTTTGAGAAAGAAAGGTTCTTTTATTTCCAACTCTAGGAGCAACCAAATCTAAATCCATGCTAATCCCTAAAGTCAAGTAAATTCTAACAACTCTTTAGAAGTAGTACTAACATTACCAATTCTTTCTTCCTCTGGTTAGCGTGATGCAAATCGACACAGACCAAAGAAAGTGAGTTTGATTTCCCTGTGCAAATGAATTAGTTAGTACACCAAAAAAATCAATAATATACCCAACTTGTACTATGTGCTAAACATCTTATTCCTTGTATATACAGAATATTTTAAGATTAATAAAGTATTCATATATTTCTTACATGGTGTGAAAAAGTGACTGACTTCAGTGGAGCTTTTTACTCTAATGGGGATTCTGCCAAATCCAATATACAACTCTTGTTAACATAAGCAAGGTGGAGTTCCACTGTTAGCTACTGTTAAATAAAAGTGATGAGGTAGAATTCCTTATCTCATATATTTGAATATGTTTGAACATACAGGAGGACAATCCCTCCTTTCCTCAATCTTCAAACACAAGGAAAAAGAGCTTGAGGAGCCACTTATTGCTGGTTCTTCAAGCAATTGCTACATCATTAGATCAATCTCTTATTTTCCAAATCCCTTTTTCTGCAGACAGAGCTATACATTACTCATTTGTCCATGAGCTTGGCCAATCCTGTATTTTATATCATTTAGAAGCCTACATGACTTGCTTTAAATTCAAGGATAGCACAATTATTAAAACACGTAACAACATTTATCAACACCCTTCAGTGAAACAGAGCACAACATTTCAAACTTAAAAGCATTCTGGTCCAAACATTCAAAAGCTTTCAAACAACCACTTCTGTACTTTTAAAGGAAAGTGTGAATAATACCTGAATAATACCTCAGAAGGTTACACCTTTTCCACCAGCACAGTCCTATGTGAGGAGCACCTCACAGCAGCCTTTTCCTTTGGGCAAGCAACAAAAGGGAGCAGGATTCAAAACTTCTTCCTGTCTCCTTCCATCAGCAATTAGCCTGCTGCCCCTCCAGCAGCCAGCACACTGATCTTCCTGATAGCTCATTCATAGCAGCTGGTCACCATGGTCGACCACTAAAAACCTTTGCTGGCCTCCAATTGCTATAAGCCAACTCCTGCCTCTAAGAGAGAGAGAGCAAGTACCCAGGCCATGCTCACTGATTACCTCTCCCACACAGGTGGGGAGAGCCCCATTATTTGTCCATCTCTAGGTCTATCCTAGTGTAAAAGCTGTCAGGGTAGCATCTCACCAAGCTCCCTTCAGCACCTGTGGGTCAATATACATCAAAGATATCACAGTAAGTAAAAAATACCATCTGGACTCACATTCAGTGGCATGGAATCATCAGTACCCAACATCAACCCAACATAGAGGGCTAGAGAGAAAGCGTTTCCCAAATATATAACCTGGGACTTTTGTATTGCACCCCTTGGGTATAGAAGCATTTGACAAGATTCATCAAACTGAATACATCAGAGAAGGAGAACATACAGGTTGAATAGATTCTGGTCAGAGAGATGTGGAGACTTGTTTGTGATCTCAGGGCAGGTGGTGTCCGTTACACCTGACATGGCTCCTGATTACTTTCATTTAGAAAGTCTCTACAGCCTCCACCAAAACAGAAAGTAAATATAAAAAAGATTCACTCCGGTATCCCACAACATCCACACTTCCAGCAGCAAGTAAATAAAGATTCATTTTACATTCACACTTGAATTATTGTTCTACAGCCAATAAAAACAATATACGAAGCCCTACTGAAGAGCAGCTTTAATTTGACAGCATTTCTGAAGCATCTGGGGAAATCTGCTGTCTATGAATGCTGCATAAATTCTGCCCTTGTTTTCTACAGTCCTGCAAAAGGAGAACTTCCAAGTGTCGTTCACAGCAGGAAATGCCTTCAGCCTATTTCTACCCACAACCAATAATTCTTAAGTTAATATCTGGTGGGCCCCTCCAAGCATTTCAAAACAGTATGCTTTCTGCAGAGGTCTGGTAAGAACTGTATGACCTACAAAAATCAGTAGCATGAGTTGTGCCATCTCATAATGATGTGTAGTTGTGTCAGTTCTGTTTGCTGTATCTGTGATGCCAGTTCTGATTAGAAAAAAAGTCACGTGATTAAAAGAGGTGGTTTTTTTCTTTTTAGGCCTTTTTCCTCTCTTTGCAAAAGAAAAGGGAAAAATCCTGCTCAGATCCCTGCTATCCTGTTCCTACTCCATCCCTCCTCAAATCCCTCAGTCGTAAAGTGTTGATGGTCGAACCAAAGACTGGGATTGTCCATTCCACTTTTCACTGCATTAAACTTGTTCCTCTTTCATAAGAAAGTTTTATCCTACCTATTTATCATGTTATTTATTATACAAGACCAGACTTAAAATATCCCTGTATTTACAAACGTTTTATATGCCATAAGACTGGAAGAGCTGCTTATAGAGCATCAGACCAAAAGTCCATTTGTTCTGTTAATAGGAGCTAATAAGGGATATCTACGGACAAATATGAGAAACAAGGCATGTGTAGCATGTTTGTATATTCAAAATGATATCACAAGCTGCACTGATCATCTCTTTTTCGTCTTGTCCACCAGCTTTTTGCACTTTTCAAGCTGGCCTGTGTCTGTTACTCATACAGCTAGAACCTGAAGCAAGTGAATGGCTGGGACAGTTTATGCCAGCTGAGGATCTGGTTCTAAAATTCTAGCCACATCTCCCTTAAGATTAAAAAATACACATCCTATCAAATAAATCTATTTGTATCATGAAAAGTGTGTGAGGAAAGTAAAATAGATAATTTCTAAAGTGTTTGCGTTATTTTTTTTAAGAAAGGTGCATACTGGAAGATACTTTTATTTATTAAAGTGCATTTTTTTTCTATGAACTTTATAAAGTTCGAAGAAATAGCAACACAAAAACCACAGAGTAAAAGACAGAGCATTAAAATCCCATTGTGATGTACAGTAGAGTCACTTGGATGATTATGCAAAAAAATGAATTTTCAAGCTACTGTCCTGTTCTTTACATTTTAACATTAGCTTCGGGATTATGCATTTCAGAAGCAGACAATGCCTACTCAGTTAGAAAGAGATTACCTTAAGTCTTCTTTATGAAAAACCAGGGAGAAACAGGAACCTTAAGCTCACAGTTATGTCTGTTTTAACTGTGCTGACCCCGTTTGTGTCTCACTGCAGCGATGCTGAGAGCCTTGCTCTGCTCTGAAAGGTCAGAGATTCCAGGAGCTATTCCTTATGGACCGTGTTCTTCTTCCTGGCTTTTTGATCACAGTATTTTTTAAACGTTTGTCAAATAGACCTGGGTTTACGTTTTTTCAAATCGTCTTCTTTCGATCCGTAAGGCTAAAAAAAGTGAAGTCAAAGTACAAAAGTACAATTTCTGAGTGTGTCTGCTCTGTCCATATTTATTCCATTTTGAGTGACTGAGTATTTGATTCGGCTCAGGCAGCCACCACTCCCAGTTCCTGAGCCCCAGCCAGGTCTCTCAGGCCCATTCACAATTCCAGCACTAACTTTCCATAATTATTTTATTTCCTTAATCTTCCCAATGGCTGGTTCAGCCCCAGGTGGGCCTCATTCCTCTCCAAGTTCAATAAGACAGTCTCTTACTCCCTCTGCTCTCCTGTCTCCTCCAATTTTGATTTTTGCTGGCAGCCTCACAGTATCTCCTCTTCTCTCTCTCTCTTTTACACACACAAACACACACATGCACCCACACACACAATAGCATGGGAAATGCCTCAACCGTTTGGAGAGAAAGAAAGGCAAATTGCAATTTTCCACACCTAGAAAAAAGAAAAGAGAGGAATGGAAGAAAGGATGACCGGAAAAAAAAGAAAAAAAAAAGACAGAGAAAGGAGGACCACAAAAATTTAAATAAAGAAAATGGAAGGAAAATCCAGAAGAGTTTAAATATAGCAGTAGAAAAACAGTGTGTGTGGGGGGGAATTTTACTCATGTATGACAGAATGAGGAAAAATATAAGAGATGTTGGGATTAACCAGAAAACCTCTAAGCCCCAAAATAACCCAAAGCACAATGTAGCTGCTGCAATTTCTACCTATCCGCCCAAAATACCTCTTTCTAGAAGTGTTTAAAAAGTTGCAAAAAAACCTCAACCTGGGTCATCTTTTTGAATTTTTACCGTCTCAGTCTTAGCCTTGTGACCCAGTGTTCCCAAAGCTGAAAATGTTAAGTGCTGGAGCCTCCCTTTGGCTTTTTCCACAACAAGCTCACGTGGGGTGCCGTGCACGCCGTTATCCAGGTGCGGTGCTGGATGCTACGCCCCGGTGCAGCATCGAACCGGGGTCTAGAGAGCCTTCAGTCTGCAGCTTAATAAACTATTTAAATACGTGGCTGATTTAAAGTTATGGCTATGGCTAACCTATGGAATCCAGGCGTGCTTCCCAGCTCCTACAGCCCTGTGTGTGTGTGTGTGTGTGTGTGTGTGCCCCAGCTGCACCCTGGCTCCGCGCTGACTCCCTTCCACCCTCCGCCCCCACACCCCGGTTTCCTGGCCAGCCAGGTCCCCCCCGGACGATGGGGGGGACACGTTTTCGGCGCACACCCCACCGTTCAGACAGAGCCTCTGGGACTCATCCAGCGTTACGTTCTCAGCAGCTTTGGCTCGGGGTCATTATTTTGTGAGCTGAGCCTCGCGCGGATATTGTTCGCTAATCGTTTTGCTGCGAAAGAGCGTATCTTTTCTCACTTTCGAAAGCAGAAATAGGTTCTTTTTTTTTTTTTTAAAGCAATGACTTTACCAGCTTGCACCGTGTTTAGGTGAAGGAATAGGAGGGTGCAGAGGGGCCGGGCTGGTAACAGAGGACACGCTGGGTTTGGTGAAAGCAACCAGAGCGTTCGCACGGCCGCGCCGTGGAAGTGCACTCCTAGGTGTCACCAGCTCATGCTTGGCCATCTGTATTTTGTCAACAATAGCAATTCACTTTTTAATGAATGTTTAAAAGTCTCAATTCCCCCGGGAGTAACAGCTATAGAGAGCATCAGCTATTGCTGAAAGAACAGGGATTCTAGGAATAAACAGAATATTGCAGAATGGCAAACAGGAACCAGTGACCTCATAATTCTGGAAAATATCTCCTTTTGAACCACAAGGAACTCTGACAATTGTAAAGGCTTGGTCTTGAACAATGGAGTTTCACAGAGATAGAGTGAAAGCAAAATTGAGCCCCCTGTGTACTTATGGCAGTTCTTTATTATGTGCCATATATTATCATGTTGTGTTGTGTTTTGCTTTATCGTTGTTGCATCTTTATTAAAGATGGGCCAGAAATAAAACCCAGATGTAAACATACCTGCACTTCCAAGGCACTTGGCTCTAGCTAAGAGCGCGGCAGCTGAAAGCCATCCTCAGCATGTTTTGTTCTGGAAGGTTTATATTCTTCTTCCCTTAACAGAAAAACCAAGGAAAACACTTAAAATAGCAAATAAAATCTCAGCGTTGTAAAATAATTATGTATTATGGTTTTTGCTGTGGTTTAAAGGAAGGTGGTCGTGCAGGTATGGGGAATGACTGACTCTAAAGAGAAATGAAGGAGCACAGCAATTTTGCTCTCTAGCCTGCAGATTACTAAGAACACAGGACACATTTTTGTCCTGAAGTCAAGGGATTTCCTTTGTTTAGGCTTATTAGGCGAATTACAGACTGGTGTCTTGCAGTCAGACACCGAGGTCTGCACTGGATTATTGAGTTGTAGGACACAAAACCATATAAAGCAAGAGATGTCATTATTCCAATGACAATGGAGGAGAAAAATATCCACTGCTGACAGGCCTACTCACTCACAAGTCCATTGGTGTCAACATACATAGTAGTAGAGCCAGAATAGTTTAGGAAAGAGTTTGTTACATCTGGTTAAAAGGGAAGTGCAAGAGCTAAAGGGGAGCAAAATGCTGTATGTCAATATTTGCCCTACTGAGGAACAGCAGACACAGACTGGAACTGAAGGATACCATATATAAAGAAATAACCACATGTAGTGGTTCAGCCCTGTGCCCCAGCTGTAAAACATTATTTGAAGTTATAAGGTTATAATAGTTGCACAGCTGTGGGAAGGTGAGGGTCATCCATTTTACATACATATTCAAATTAAGAATGCAGGGCTGCTGGCACAAAGCAACAGCAATGATATGGCCTCAAAGGTAGGAATGCACAGAAAGACGGTCAAAAACCTCTTTTCGTTTTCTCTTTTGGAGACGGATGTGAACTTTTCCACTCCTCTCTTGGTTGTTCCTGGCCAGGCTTGAAAATGAAAAACGATGAATAACCTGGGCACATAAAGTATAGATTCACAGAAAATTCAGGAACCTAAGTAAAAAAAAAAAAAAAGCATCCAAAAAAGGCAAAAAGGCCTGATTTACACCTAAATCAAAGTGCTTTCTTTTTCAATATTCAAATGTGTTTCTTGAATGAACTGCCCTGGCTAGACTTTCCTTAAGCCCCATCTGGATCCAGAAACTAGATGTTTTCCGCATATGAATATGCCTGCACAGAGATACACAGGTCACATGTACCTCAACTAGCTCTTAATGAACTAGTCTGGGTACCAGAAGCTCATAATATATCACTTCCCTTAGACTGATTTATCCTGGTTTGATACGTCTTCATTACCTTCCATGTCAAAGAAAAAGAGAATTGCTGAGGTTGGAAGGGGTTTCTGAAGATTATCTACTATGAACCTCTGCTCAAAGCAAGGTCAACTAGAGCAGGTTGCTCAGGATCATGCTCAGCTGCATTTTGAAATATCTCCGGGTATAGAGATTCCACAAACTTTCTGGGCATCTTTTCAGTGACATCCTGACCTCAGTGAAATAGGTTTTTTTTCTTCTATTTAAATGGAGTTTCTTCTCTTTGAGTGTACTGATCACCTCTTGTGGTGCTGGAGCTCAAGCCCAGCAAGTTCACGTTCTTGGCTTGCAGCCATCACCATCATGGGGGTCTCTGACATCAATGCCTCTGCCTGCCCCCCCCTTCATACAGTTGGAGTTCAGCGTCTTCCAGCTACAAGGTCTTGGAAAAGATGTCATCAAATACCTTTCCTTGTCTCTGATGCTATTTAGCCTGTAGACCTCCTCCTGCAGCTCCTTTTCTTTATGACACAGCTCCTCATCAGTACACACCTGCAGCCAAGCACGTGATCTCCCCCAGCATGGAGAGAGGTCCTCAGTGAAGCATCCCTGGGCCCATGGACCTGAAGAGCTGCATCCTCCCTCAGGAGCTCAGGTTCAGATGATGCTAGAAGAATTTGCTCAGTTGTTGGCCATGGCAGGTCACCACCATCACTGAGCACGTGTACACCATCTTCAGCAGAGTTCCTGGACCCCTTCTCTACACCCCTCTGCCTAAATTGGCCCAGGCTGTCGTGTTTGCTGGTCGCCTCTGTTAACCCCACTCTGGTACACATTTGTGTCACACAGGTACACGTAAATCTCCTGAGGGACATAACCCAGCTGGTTCTCTTAATACCAACAAGACATGTCTCCATAAAAGTACAATAACAGATGCTGTCTTCAACAATGCCAACAGAAACACTGGAGAAGTAATTCCTCTCCCTGGGATTTCACATTATTTGCTGAATATTGGTACAGTTCTAACCATGTTTAAAAACCAGACACTGCTGTCCTCTATTTTTTCTCTGGAATGGTTCAAAAGATTCGAGTAAACTCTACTCATAGCACTGAAAATAGTTTAGAGGTATCCTCCAAGCTGCAGGAAATGGGTACTTCCTATTCATTTGCTCTGGGCAGTTGACCATTTTCCTTTTGACTTTAGATGCTTCCTAGCACATCAAATATTCTACGTTCTAGGTTGAAGCACCTATGCACTGAGGACCTAAATATCTATTTTAGGGACTGGATAATCTCATGCAGATCAGAAGAATGAAGAAGTAATGATTATTTTAATCTATTCAAGTTTCTGGAATTTAGATCCAAAACCAAGAGCAATATCCCTAAATAGTACTGAGGATTTGAGCCCAGGTCCTTAACCTGGTCCTTAAACCCAGGACTAGGAGCAAAAAAGGAAGAGTTGGTGAGATAACTTAAATCTGGTCCAATTAACTCATAAAATAAATATGAATCTTGAAATTGATTCATAGTTCATGGGTAACTTATCTTACTGGCTTGCTTAGATAGACTTTCACCTCTGCTCAGCTGCAGTCATTTGACTTCCCTTTAATCTCTATTTTAGAAATCTCTGGAATTACTGGATAAATCCTAAAGATGGGAGGCTTTCAAGGCCATCACTAATAGCCTGTTACTGATACACAGAAAGTCTCCAGATTCAGCAAGTTAAATGAAAGACAAATTTACGTAGGGATATACCTGGAAATAGCAGAAAACAACATCTAAGAACACAGGAAGGTCTAACCCTGGGCAAAGTCAAACGGGTCTAAATATTCCTTGAATCTGATATGGGATTGAACATTGGACAAGTGGTGTGCCTTAAGGACATTAAAACAAATAAGAAACAAGAAGACTTCAGAGGAAACAGTCACAAGAGTGTGGACTTGAGAAGAAATGCAGAACACTGACCTGAAGTCAGTGCAGAAAAAACCTAACCCTCCTCAGCCCTCAGACTACGGTGGGATGAAGTAAGGGCCTTTCAAAGAGGAAAGAAAAGCAAGTCCCCATCTCTCATTCCAGACAGAAAGAAACAACTGGACAATTCAGGCAGCCTCACCAGTCCTGAGATTTCTACTTCCAAGCCAAATGCTTTTGGATACAGAGGTAATCTCAGACACCTCCATCTTTCTATTTGGGTATTAAAAAATATTCTTCTCTGTTTCAAATAATATCCATCAAAGCTGGAAGGAAGAGACTGTCCATATGTTTTGTGACTGGAGCATTCACCTTTTCTGAAACCAGAGAGCAAACCTTGCTTCAGGTAATATTTAAGCCTTTATTCATCAAAAAACCCACCATGCACATTTGATATGGTACAGACCATGCACATTTGATATGGTACAGACCAAAGATTGTACTGGAATTGTTTCAGATACATTTCAGTCAAGGAGGAAGGTGTGGAATAGTTTCTGTATGAAGGTTGGGGTTTCTGCTTGGAGAAGAGACCACGGAAGGAGTAATAAAGGTCTAATGTAATACTGAATTGCAAGAAGAAGGGGGATAGAAATAGCAGTTCATGGACTCTTCCCATACAAGATCTAAAGATTATCAAATAAACGTCGTGGTTGACTCCAATTTTCACTGGGACAGAGAATTTTAGTATACGTTTGGTCTTTCTTAAGCAGATGCATTCAAGGCCAGGCTGGATGGGGCTTTGAGCAACCTGGTCTAGAGGAAGGTGTCCCTACTCATGGCATTGGGGGTGGAACTCAGTGATCTTTAAGGTCCCTTCCAACTCAATTCTATGATTCCTTAAGCACGTACTACTGGCTATTGTCAGACAGGCTGCTGGGCTGTAGAGGCCTTTGGTCTGTCTGATGCAGCCATTCATATATTTTTAAATCCCTTACCTGAGGGAAACAGAGCTGCACTTTGCAACGAGGCTGCTTCCAAAGACAGAGTTCGAAGCTAACATATGGCTCTGTGATTTTGAGCAGAAACACCACCCTGGAGTTCCAAAACTCCTTCTGAAACTTGTTCATATATTCCCAGCATTATCTGATGAAAAGAAAAATAAAAAAGAACACTTTGCTTAAAAAGTCCCAACCAGCCCCTCTGTTATCCAAACCAAAGCTCCACACTTTCCTGAGGTTTCTCTGCCAGAACCACAAAAGACATTGGCACATTCTATAAGCTCAGGCACCAGTAAAATCCAATACGTATCTAAAGAAGACTGATTGCCCTGTCCTTACTGCAATGATTTTAAGGCCCAGGGCTCCACAGGGGAGAGGTACAAGAGAGCCAGGAAAGACATCGTGAAAACAGACTGTGAGCATATAAATCACCAGTCCAATTCAGAGATGGAAGCTGGGAAGATGACTCCTATTTGGAAGATTAACTACACTCTATGTGCTAAGGCAGAGCAAGAGAATCTTTTGATATAGATAAAATGCAGAACACTGCAGGGACAAGAAAGGAATCATCCTGCTGCCCCCAATGAAAACACTGGTTTTACTGAGCCAGGAACTGGAAAGGGTTATTTTTTTCCTTGCGCTGAAATATAACCTCCAGACCATAGCTGGGAGCAGGACTGGGGCACTTGCCTACAATGATTCAATCTAGTATGGAAAAAATATATGTTCTTATGATGATTTTCTAACACCAAAGAATTTGTCTATTTTAATAAGCCCAGAGAACCAAGGTGTCTGGTGATTTCTTGTCATAAATCAGGAGCTCATTAAAAAGAAAAAAGTATGAAAAGAAGGCAAAGATTCTGGCAGGAGTCTTGAGAAAACAATTGAAAAGCATTTTTGAAGTTTCATTCATTTTGGTGCAATATGTGCAGAGGCCACAGCTCCAAGCACCGGTAGTTCTGAAGTCTGCCAACTAAGTACCTAAAAGCCCCTGAATTTACTGAATTTTGTACCACAGCTTCAGTTTTCCGCCTGTGTCTGGATATTGCCTGCTTCGAACGAAGCGCAAAGCTGTGGTTGTGGGAGGGAGGTACAGAAAGTCATGCTACCTGACCAACAGGAAATTCAAAGTGCATCAATTGTAAGAGTCCAAAGAGCTGTTGAAAAGTAAGATAAGGTTCAGAAGGGGATTACTGTGTCCTAAATGTGATATTTTTATTGAGAGGGCAGTGCTTAAATTACATTTTTATGAGCCAGCGTGGCATACCATCACTTTTTCATTTTACTGGGAAGCTTGCTGGGACTTCTCTGGTTCACAGCTGCAGAACGGATTAATTTTATCCTCCCCTGAATGAGACCTTCAGTCCCACCGTAGCTTCTAACTTGGAAGTAGCATGCAAGGATACTACAAGACCAAAATTATTACATCATCAGACAGAGCAGAAGAGAAACAGGAACAAACGCTAGGACTTGATTCAGCAAAAACACTTATGTGCATGTTTGCCTTAAGCATCCCTGTTTAGTGAAGCACTGAAGCATGTTCTTAGGCTTAATTGAAGTTAATGAGATTTACGCAGGTCCTGAAGGTAATCACATGCTTCACTGCTTCATTAAATCAGAATACAAGTATTATAGGGCAAGGTCTATCCTCAGGGAACTCCATTGAAATACAGGGTGATACAAACCTATAAATCATTTTAAAGGAATTTGTTATTAAAATGCACATACAAAAACGTGTTAAGAGTTGAGTACAGGTTGCATGAGGGCTGAGGCTCAGAACAGCACTTTGTTTAACAAGATATCTGAGACACAAGACCTGTTTGAGTGTAAAATCAGAAGTGACTTCAGTGAAGCCAAGGCCGATGCAGCTGAGATCAATATTAAACCCCAGAGAAGGGGATTTTCTAAAAGTTGGGGGGAGGGGAAGAAAAATGGAGAACAGGTCCCCAGAGAACGTGATAAATGATGATGGGCTAGGCAATATAGTTCTGCTTCCAAAAGCCAGGCTTAATCCTCACTCAGGAGTAGACATTGTGCCACATATTTAATCTATCCCTTAGAGAGAGTCAAAAGGATCAAAAGCATCACACAGATACTTAAAGGGAAAGGTCATATTCCCATTGAGGACTAATGACTATATCCCTTCCTGCAAGCATGGGGATTTCTGGTGAGGGAACTAAAACTGCAATGTTTCCAGCATGAACGCTGGCTGTAGGGTGTCTGCTGTCACATCAGCTTCTTGAACCCTTCCCCTTTGCTCCAAACTACCCTCACGCTGGGAGCCTGCAGCTCCCCGTGTTTCTCCTGCAGCTTTTCCATACCTTTCAGCAAAGGGATTTCTTTAACAAAACTGAGCTCTGTGATCAGATCACCCGAAGCCACTGCAACGTCTCAAAACTACCAAAAGCCTTTGTGGTTACAGAAGAATTGTAGAGAGCTGCTATAATTTAAGAGCAGGGATTTTTTTTCCACTGTAGTGGTTCAATGTGTGTTGTGAGCACACATGTGCTTCAGCACAGATGGAGATTCAAATGAATATCAGACCCTTTGGTGTGAGTTCAAATTTCCTGAAGGTGTTGGAATGTCTGTAAAACATCAGATGCCCTTTTGGTTGTTTTTTTATAAATACATTTTAATTCTCTGCTGATTTGACATTTCGCTTTATTTAGGAAAAAACGGGGGAAAAAATGACAACATATTGAAAAAAAGTTACTATGGAAAAAAAGAACAGGGAAAGGGAAGGAGGTCTGTATGTCCCTGGCAGCTACCTGCCTTTCTTACACAAAGCCACCTATGATTCTTCTACAACCACAAACAAGCCAGGTTTTCTTTGTGTTCTATCCAAAAAGGAAGTTCAAAATATGTACATCTACTCCAAAGCTATTAATCTTTTTTACAAGATTATTGAGGGGAACCATTGTCATCTTTCCTAAAATAAATTTTCCCCAAAGCTTCAGGAATCTTTTAAGTAGGGTTTAAGATACTCTTTCTTTTTTTCTTTCCTAACATAT
Source organism: Scolopax mira (assembly GCA_004320125.1). Taxonomy (NCBI): domain Eukaryota; kingdom Metazoa; phylum Chordata; class Aves; order Charadriiformes; family Scolopacidae; genus Scolopax; species Scolopax mira. The sequence continues at coordinate 83,267 of BJBW01012281.1, read as the reverse complement.
GTACCTCCTAAAAACCAATTACCTAATGACCGATTTGCTTTTGTATTAATTGTATCTATTTCTCTGTTTCTTCAGGGAAAAAAAAAAAAAAGCAAGCATTCTTTCCCAAGCCTGCTGCATTCAGGGTCCTGAATAGCTGGCTTTAGTTTCAGCTTGCTACTGACAACCCAGACCATCGGGCTGGAGAAGCTGTGCCTCCTAAAAGGCTGAAGGATATGTTGCATGAAAGAGTTTCTAAATGGTCAGTAAGACCAAAAATCCAAGAATCCCTGAACCTATAGATTTTCCAAAATGGTTTCAATCGCATGTTGAAAGTAACATAAGGCAAAACAGCAACAAAAATCAGAGTCAGGCCCCTAAACAAATGTCATCACTGCTTAGACTTCAGTGAGGGTGTTAATTATTATCACAAAGTGAGGAAACCACAGAATTGTTGGACCAAACACACGTTTCATGCGGAGAAAGTAGTACAAACAAACCAAAAACATACATCATTTTCCATGGAGCAAAGAGAAGATCCATCTATTTATTCAACAAGCCTTGGGGATCCTCCTCCTGTACAAACTATCTAACCTACTACAATACAACTTGCATCCCAAGGCTATTACAGCCTTCTGTATGCCTGTAATTTATTAACTATCTGAGCTATGAGATTACAACTGGAATAATTCTGAGTGCCTTTAAGAAGGAGCTCCTTATATAAAATCTACATGCACTATATTATGACCCTAACACTGGAGAACCAACCTTCTCCCATATGCTCACATTTGCATTTCTTTAAGAAGAATTTTAAACCAAACTTAAGATACGCGATTATTCCACCTGGCTATGGGAAATGGGATATAACTACAGCAAAGAGTGTATATGCCATACCCTATGGCTGAGCCATGCACATGGGGGAAAGTATGTACTTGTCAGTGCAACATGACATAGGGAATGGTGATGCATATAGTTCAAAAGTTATCCCAGAAAATGACAAATACCAGGGACTTCCTATTAAGGCAGTAGGAAGTCACAGTAAGGAGTTTTTGAATAATCTCTCCTCTTTCCCCATTCAATCTCAAGGTGCTTTGTTACCTGAAGCTGAATAAAGAATAATATATAGAATAAGAATAGAATAGAATAGAATAGAATAGAATAGAATAGAATAGAATAGAATAGAATGTATCTAATTCAGGAATATTATCTAGCCACGCCACAAAGATTTTGTTATTTATGGACCAAGCTAGCAATAAAATTACTTAGAATGTTGAGGGCAAAATAGAGATTAGACAGTTCACTGGTCTGTACTCTGAGAATTAAGCAGGGCAGGTCCTTTCCTGGTATGCACTCATCACAACGAGCTCTTTTGAGAGCATCTCCTTACTATACTGTGGTGTGATGTATGATTAAAAAGCCAAGCTGACACACTTAGGTCTCTGTTACCACATTGACCTGAATCATGGTTTCAGCAGGCCAAATGGAGGTTGAGAGAAGGCAAGAGAAAATCTGCAAGTGCCTTACAAAGGTGATGATAGAACAAATTTCACAAATTGAAATTTCAAATCAAGCTACTGAGCCCCAGAAAAATTCCTGACAACAATGTCCTAAAACTGGTGTACTGAATACAGTTAAACTGCTTTGGTTAAAGTCACTTTTGTCTGAGATCATTCAACATTAGCAATTTGAACCAACTTACCTAGTTTAACTTAAACCAGATTTACTATGGTCTCATTTTTCAACTGACTCAAAACCATTCCATTCTTATATTTTCTAACTGATGTACAATTAATTTTTTTTAAAATGTCTCATACTTAAAAATTTGCAGGCAAAGCCAATGCTGCACAAACCACACCTTTCCTTGAATTTATTGCCTTTTTTTTTTTTTTAGAAAGTTTATTTAAAAGAATATAACCGCAATATGTGCTTTTCTATGAAACGTACTTTTCAAGTTCCTTTATGCCAGAGAAAATACTCGTTTTCCAGAATGGCATATTTCATTTGCTACCAAAGAGGACTGACTGTAACATAAAGCTAGTGGCTCCTTTAGAAGAAAGAAACAATTTGACATGGTAGGTCTGGTATCCTTCTGCAATATCAAATGAAGCCCTACATTTTCAAAATGATGCATGGGAATTTAACCACGTGGTGCCCATTAAAGTGAATGCCAGCTCCCATGGTTTATGAGGTCACCAGAAGTCCTTGATGGAATTACACTCCCGACCCGCACGGCTCACTCTCTTGTATCACAGACAGAGTCTGAACCAAAGCCCATAAAGTCAACAAAAATGTCTGCAGTCAGTTTGGTCAGGTTTGGATCGGGTATTTCCACTGGAAAGAGAGAAACAAGAGAGAAATAAATTACCTACCAATAGTGAGTTTAACAGCATGGCATGGGTCCTGTGTTGATACATATTCTTCTATAGTAAGGGGGAAATAATGTCTTCCTGTGGTCGTGCTGGAGGCATCTGATGGAAAGGATAAACACTGGGGAATATTCCTTGGAAAAACAAAAGAACATCCTGTAAGAATGCAATTACAAAGTAATTCTTTAAGCATATCTAACAGCTATCATACAACATTTCAAGTACAATATATTTGAGGAATAAATATCCTGGGCTCTTTGTGCATCACCTGCATTTTTAGAAATTACTGTACGGGTGCACATCTGTCAGCTTTGCATTTACTAGACTGAATCTTTTAATATCCATCACACACTAATAACATTCAGCTTCTAAAGGAGAAACATGGCACCCAATTTGCACAAAGACTTTGCACATTGTTGTGTTTTAAAGCACTCAGTAGTTCATAAAAGACTACAGTCCTTGGGTATATTGATTTTCATATTATCTTGGTTGGAATATGAGCTTGCTTTAGCAATAAACTGATATGTTGGTTGAATACTTTTCAATTTTCTAGGTTTTAGGTTGTTTCTGGGGTTATAACACTAGAATCACGGTGACCTACTCCAGTCTCCTGAATTTGTATATGTAAGATATAATAATTTTTTTTTTGAAAGTAGGTGTTTGTCAAGCTGTGTGATTATATCAACATTAAAACATGGACACACAAGTTTCTAGGAGCCTGTGTGCATATCTGACATAGTCAGGATTTCAGGCGAGCGCAAAGTGTCCTAAGCTATTTAAGACTTTAGGGAGCAATTTACATGCATGCATGCATTAATACATGCATACCTCACAAAAATAATCTAGAAAAAATCAGGCATCTTTATGGAAGGAAATTTGCACAGAGCAAATAAATAATCTCTCCGAGAAAAGTAGCAAATTTTGGAATCGTAACAGCAATGGTCAAGGGAGGTGATTCTGCCCCTCTACTCCCTTCTGGTGAGATCCCACCTGGAGTACTGAATCCATCCTTAGGGTCCACAACATAAGAAGGACATAGACCACTTGGAATTGGTCCAGAGTAGGCCATGACGACGGTCAGAGAGTTGGAGCACCTCTCCTATGAGGACAGGCTGAGAGAGTTGGGATTATTCAGCCTGGAGAAGGCTCCAGGGAGACCTTACTGTGGCATTTCAGTACTTAAAGGGGCTACAGAAGAGATGGGGAGGGACTCTTGATCAGGCAGTGAAGTCATAGGATGAGGAGTAATGGTTGTAAACTGACAGAGGGGAGATTTAGATTAGACAGGAAGAAGAAATTCTTTGCTGTGAGGGTGGTGAGACCCTGGAACAGGTTGCCCAGAGAAGCTGTGGCTGCACGATCCCTGGAGGGGTTCAAGGCCAGGCTGGATGGGGCTTGGAGCAACCTGGTCTGGTGGAAGGGGCTGGAACTCAGTGATTTTTAAGGTTCCTTCCAACTCTAACCATTCTATGATTTTATGATTATCACCTGGTGTTTCCATGATTGCTGTTACCAGGGCTATATAACAGGAGTGAGGTACCCTGGCCAGCCAAAAACACAGACAGTGCAGCAACCCAGGAGACCAGATCAGAGAGAGAGCTAAGAAACCCGATGCTTCAATATGGCACCTCTCTGAAGTAGGGAACACAGATGACACAAATATATCTGTACTGCTTCTGGAGTCAGGTCTCTTCATACTTACTGCCCTCCTGTCCACAAGCTGGATAGGTCACCTCCCAGGGAAGTGTGAATTAACCACTGGGGGGATGCAGCGCGGTATCAAATGCATCTCTGGAGCAGCTGTGGAGGCAAAGTTTCAGATCCTTTGAATGGCTGATCCCAGTGGTACCGTGACTTTTTTTCATTCTCCAAGAAGGATTCTTTTAACACAGGCTGGAGTGTATTTTCTTCTCTCTTTTGTTTTGGTCTCTGTTATTACTATTCTTCGAAAAGGGAAAAGAAAAAAAAAAAAAAAGTCAGGAAAGTTCAGAGTGGGGCAACTTTTTCATTACAGAGGATTGAATCGCCCAGTAAAGGACAAAGTTTACAGCAGGAATCCTGTGAAAGAAGCATTGTGTACCTATGTTCACATCCAAACCTTATGTTAAAGCCTGTAATATTTTACCTTTTTTGCAGCCAGGCTGCTCTCCTTGCCTTTCCTTAAATGAGCAGTCAGAATAGACACAGCTGGTTATTCCCCTCTCCCGTCATCTCATCACCCCTCTCAACTTCAAGCTCCAGCTTTGTTTTACTGATAAAGACAACTCTGTGCGGAAGGGGGGAAAAAAATGATCATCTTCATGGCCTCCTCTGGACCCATTCTAACAGGTCCGTGTCCTTCTTAACACATAATCACAGAATTTTGGTTGGAAGGGACCTTTGAGATCATCCAGTCCAACCATAAAAAAAAAAAAACCACCACCAAAACAAAATAAACCCAACACCCCGTCACCACAGCCATCTCCACAACCAACAATCTCGGGTGCTAGAGCATGCCCTGAAGTGCCACATCTACAGGTTTCTTAAAGACTCCAGGGATGGTGACTTCACCACCTCCCTGGACAGACCGTTCCAGTGCTTGACCAGCATCTCAGGAAAGTCATTCTTTCCTCATATCTCATCTAACCCTCCCCTGCCACAGCTTCACACCCTTTCCTCTGCTCCTGTCATTATTCCCTTGGGAGAAGAGGCCAACACTTAGAGGACAATGAGGTCCCCCCTCAGCCTCCTCTTCTCCAAACAACACATGCCCAGTTCCCTCAGCCTCTCCTCAGAGGACTTCTTCTCTAACGTTGGGGACCCTGAGGCTGGATGCAGTACTCCAGGTGGGATTTCACCTGCTGCTGTAAGGATACCCTCACCACCACCACTGGGGTGCCCACCCCTATCGAGCTCCTCTCTTCGCCCCCGCCATCCTCAGCAGGCTGGAGCACCGCACCATCACGCAGACCCTCAGCACAGCCCGGGGAAGACGCGGGACATCGTCCCCTAAGGCGGGTGCGCCTGGGCCAGACGGAGGGAGAAGACTGGGAAGTGAGGGAGCCGGGGAGCAGAGGGTTAAGCGGGCGGCCGCGGGTGCCGAGCGGGGCCGCTAGGGGGCGCCGCAACGGGCGCCGGTGGCGGGAGCGCGCGTGGGGAGCGCGGGAACGCGGGGGGGGGAATCCTCCTCCCCAAAACAATGTGGAAAGCGTTAGCGGGGCGCAATGTGGAGGGCAGATTGGCGGCCATCGGGATCGAAACGGTTCCAGGGTAAAACCCAGCACTCGGCCCACACGTCTGGGAGCAGGAGGAGGAGGAGGAGGCAGAGAGTTCTGAAAGCCATGGCTGAGGATATCGCATTTAAGAGCTAATTAAAACAACCCCTTCCGTGCAAAATCCTCAGGTTGCGAATGGAGTGGCTATTGGGAACACTTGCTAGGAATTCAGCAGAGATCTAAAAGAAAAATGTCTTTGTAATTCACAAGTAAAGGAAAAATAGCTGAGGAAAGGCTTCCTTTTTTTTTTTTCCCTATTTTTTTTTCCCCTCCCTGCCACTCTAACCCCATGATTCTTTCTGAAACGTGTCTGCCCTTTTCTCACTCGGTATTTTTAGATTAATTTTATGGTTTTTCTCCTTCAAGTAATTGACACATAATGGATGCATGAAAACAGATTGATGTCATCTTTGAGATTAGGATCCCAGGGCTTTAAAATAGGAAAAACTGAATTAATTCTCAGGGTTTTTTTGTTTTTTGTTTTTTTTTTTTTAAAAAAAATATAACTCAAAAAGATATGATTTATTAGGAGGAAAAGTAACTCATGCTTTCCTGTTAAGTTATAATATGAATGGTAGCATTTTGAACTCTTGGCCTAAAATAGTTATATTGAGCTTTGATCCTTAGGACGTTAACAGACGGGAAGCAGAGGAGTGAATTGGGGTGAATTTAATAGTATCCAGAGATAGAATAATTAACTCTTATGGTGCCTATTAGCAGCTAGGGTCTGAAGGAAAAGGATTTAGAAAAATAAAACCAGAAAGGGAAAAGAGGCCTTTCTGAATACTGTTAGGAATATAAGTTATTGGAGAGAAAATTAGGACATCCTTCCTTAATAGGAGTCATGAAATGAAGGCCAGGTTCATCTTCTTTGTCAACCACTGAAGAGGATAATTGTTGGCAAACAGGCTGAAAGGCTGTAGGGCCCCTGTAGGGGGCTACAGGAGAGATGGGGAGGGACTCCTGATCAGGGAGTGGGGCCATAGGACAAGGGGTAACGGTTTTAAACTGAAAGAGGGGAGATGTAGATGAGATCTCAGGAAGAAATTCTTTGCTGTGAGGGTGGTGAGACACTGGAACAGGTTGCCCCGAGAAGCTGTGGCTGCCCCATCCCTGGAGGGGTTCAAGGCCAGGCTGGATGGGGCTTGGAGCAACCTGCTCTGGTGGGAGGTGTCCCTGCCCAGGGCAGGGGGGTGGAACTGGATGGTCTTTAAGGTCCCTTCTAACCTGAACCATTCTATGATTCTATGATTTTGTACTCCATGATTTACTTGTGTCTCCATCAGTTCGTACTGCCCAACCTAGCAGTTGTTGGAACAACACCCTGAGCTCAGGCTGTCTATAAATGCAGCACCTTTATGCCTGTTCAATGGTATTAAGACCCTTCTAGGAAGGACTCAGAAAGCAGCTTTTTTTTTTTGTCCAGAACATGGATGCGGCTTTAAAAAGGTATGTTGGCCACAACATAGACAGGCTGAAGTGGACATTCACACCTGTGCTCAAAATACTTGTGTGTACCCTCCTGTTTAATGGCTATGTCAAGCCCTGGTCTGTTCCCCCAAAAGCCATCCAAGTGCCTCAAAACAACACACGTCATATTCTGTAGGTAACAGAAAGCTGTAGACAGAGAGGTAAAATAAAATGATTCCATAAATACTGGAGAGATGTTCCTTACATCAAAAGAAGACACACTTCATTTTTCAAAGGCTAAGACATCAGCTCAGGTGACAACGTCTTTCAAAGCCCTGAGTAGATATTAACCCACTTCACTAAAGCTATGCAAGAATTCAGAAAGATGTACTTCACGTGATTATGTATTATATACCAAAGGGGAAAGGAAGGAAGGAAGAAGAAATCTCCCCAGCCTTTCTGCAAACGCATACAACAGAAGTCATTGAAAAGCCTCTCAGTATTTTGCAGTACTGGACAGTAAATCAATGTAATCTGCATTTCTGCAGTAGCAGGAAACTTTCCAAATGATCGCTATAAATGGAGCACATGTTTTACGTATAGGTTACTATTTTTGGCAGTCCATCAAACCCCTTTGATCTGTAGACAGTGGGGTTTCATCCAGCCAGCAGGACAAGAATAAAAGGCCCATATTCTGCCTTGTGCCAAGATCCACTCGCAGAGCAGGAGATGGGGAGAGGGTGATGGTCACACAACTCAGCAGCGGCTCCCAAGCCACAGCAGAACATGGATAAACTTATGAAGCTTATGAAGTTTGAGGACCCCCTGCTTAATCCCGGCTCATTTCGACGAGATGCTCCCATTAAGAGATGAGGAACACTCCTCTGTGGGTCTCTCCATCAGTCCTGGTGCCAGCATGGGGAGATTTGGCATGAGAGCTGGTTGTAGCTCCTTGCACTGGCTGCACGGCTCCCTGTGCCGGGGAGCAGCCCCCGGGGGCCAGTTAAGCCCCTGCTCTGCAACACCTGCACAATATAAAGTGATGGAAACCAGCACAGGGAGTCTGGCCCGGGAGTCCTCAAAATGGAAAAAAGGCAGATTTAAAAAAAAAAACAACACAAAAAAAACGAAAAAAAACCCCCACCACACCAAGGCAAGGGAAACCAGGCAGCACAGGAGGATTAGAAAGCAAAAAAGCAAAGACCAGAAGAAAAATTTATAAAATGGAGCAGATCACTTCCTTACTGCAACAGAGCTGAACTTCAAAAAAGATCTACTAAGCCCAGAGTGCTGCTGCCCAGGACAGGCAGCGTGTGAGTGTCCTCCCTCTCCTCTGGTTCCTCATCAAAGATGATGGCAAGATTTATGTCTGCCTTTCTGAGCAGTTCTGGGGGTTTAAACCATCCCTCGGTCCATTCCAGCCCCCGTGTAAGGGAGCGAGCAGCAAAGAGAAGTGTTTTGCCACGTGTGGATAATGCACTATGGGACACGAGTGTCCAGTATCCATGATTTTGTGGCTCTGCAATTTGATTCCAACCACAGGGAGAAGCCAGTGTTGACAAAAAGAATTACAAATATCTAATTTGCCCACTACATTCTTTTTTTTTTTTGCTTTGTTTTACCTCTGAAATTCATTACACTCGTGGCATATATATATAAAATACATTTTCATTAGCCCGTCATCAAAGCACGCAAATCTTAAAACCCCTTGGCTGTTCTGAGTGACAGATTTCAGGAATAACTACTCAGAAATAACTGCTGTAGATGTGTCTGGCTGCTGAACATGAAAGTATGGGTGCTGCTGACTGCCTGGCAGCTGGCCCAGCATTTAACCCTGCTGTTTTAAAATGTCGTAAAATAAGCACAATTTAATCTTTTGAAACCTTTTGGTCAGTGACTGTGATTTCCGCAAAAAATGACTTCAAAGGAAAGACAGGCACCTTTGTTGATGCCTTTTTAAGCAGTCATGAGTTCCAAATTATTTTAAAAAAGGGAAGCAGAAACCTCAAAGTGTGTAACACCTCCTCAGGATTAGATGCTGAAGCGATATGTAAACTGGGCTGTAAAAATCGATCCTCCACTAGCGACGTGGCTCAGAATGATATAATTAAAAGATAATGTCAATGGAAAAAGAATATCATCATAGACTAATGGGGTCCTCCTGACACATAAATGCTGCAGCAAAGCCCCTATTTTAATGAAAAAATACCACTAAGAAGCCAAGTTATTTCATTTTCAAAGCAGGATGTGTTGAAAATGTTCTATTTCTGTTGCTATATTTCTATTTTGCCAAATGTTTGACAGGGAGTTAACACTTCCACCTTGCAGTGTTCATATAACACACAGCATTCCTCTGTGCCTCAAAAGCACCACGCTTAACCTGTGCAAAAACCAGCCTACTTCTGCAAATAAGGCTCCTTTTCGTTAATAGGTGGCAATCTTAATATAGAATGGAGGTTTTCTTTCCAAACTTAGATGCGGGGAAAAAATAATCTGCATTTAATCATTTGACATAGATTCCATTCAATGTGATTTAGGGGATGCGGATATTCCTAGGCATGAGACTGGGGATAAGGTGGGGATAAGGTCAAATATGGGTTAAAAATGCCCTTTGAAAACATAGGAGAGGGAAAAAAGGGACGTGAAGATACCTTGAGTAAACAAACATCAAACTACTTTTTTTTTTGCTTTCGCAAAAAAAGTAGCGTTCTGTTCTTCTCAGATTTGGTTTGGAAGAAATGCCTTCTGGCATACGAGTGTTAAAGCAGAGTGATATGAAGAGCAGTTGATCCATCAGTGTATTCTAGGATGCTCTGAAAACGCCTGCCAGATGTGGCCCTCACAAGCCTTAGGCCTCTTCTGCTTAGTTCCTGGCTTTAGACCAGTCAGAGGAAAGAACTAACTGATGAGCTGCTCAGGCCAGGCCGAGCTGGACACGATCTGGACAACTACTGTCACCTACAGAACTTGAAAATAGAAAAGGGAGGTGCCTTGCAGGACTAGGCGCCTCCAGGATTAGGCAGCAGCCAAGCACGGGTTGCTGGAGAGCACTTTTGGATACTGTTCCACCTACATCCTGTCTTAGGTGCCTAAGTCCTTTACTAGAGCCAGCCAGAAAGGCTACATTCCCATTGAAGTCAAGAGAAGGATTTACATTAACTTAAGTGGATTGGTTCAGGCCTTAAAATGAGAACCATGTGTACATCCTTAGGAAGAATCTGGTCCCTTCTGTTTATTCATCGCGACTTCTTGCTTTATGGAATGGCTCGTGTGCACTAATCCACAAATAATACGTCAAAAGACGTTTTGGAGAGTATAGAGAGTTGTGGTGGGCTTTCATGCCCACAGTCCGTGCTGTTCTCAGTGGCTCTGGATGCACAGCAGCCACCCTGGCTAACGGGCCAGTCAAGCCACACGCACCATTCAGGTCATACATAAGCTCTAATTGTATTACTCGTTTGGCTCGTCAATACTTTTCCATGGAGCTGAAGGGAAGGAGGGCATATGGAATAGAGAAGCAGGAAAACTAATGAATGAGAGAATATAACTTTCAGGGTTCTGGCAGTGTTTTCACATCCATTTTTTGCTCCACTCCCCTGAGGTCACAAAAAGCAAATGGCATATTCATTTCCTTCCATCTGTGCTATTCTGAACAGCAAAAGGGAACTAACATCTAAACTTTCCTAATAAGCAGGGGTGGGAGGAGAGCTGGGTAATAATTAGCTACTGGCTAGCGGTGCCTTGTAGGTGATGGGACTGTCAGAGTGATGTTCATTGTAGATGCGTTTTTCTTCTTCCTTTTCCTATTGGATATTTCTAAAAATGGCAATGACACTTTAAATTAATTTTTTTGTTTAAAAAGCCCCGATTCTACCCAAATCCTACACGTCCCACATGAGGCAGCGGGGAGCAGACCCAGGCCACTGACTGTCCCGTTTTCCTCTAAAATACACGCCATTCCTTGTAAACACGGGGACGAGGTGGCTGGCCAGGAAGCCCCCGGTGGTGTCGGATGTGTGGCCATGGCCCCCCTTCCCTGGGGAGAGGGCTCAGCTCCAGCTGCAGCTGCCTCCCCCCCTGCTCTGGCTCCACAGGAGGGGGCAGCTGGCAGGGCTCTCCCCCCTCATCCCGGGGCCGCAGAAACCAGAATTTAGTGACCTGGCGATGCAGCAAATAAATAAATGAATGGGGAGCTGGAGAGGTTTCTGGAGAAGGCTGCGGGCCGTGCTTCCCAGAGCGAAGGAGAGGAAAAGCGCTTCTGTAGGCGTCTGGCTGGCTGGGTTCCTGTCAGAATAATGATTTCAATGTTACCGTGATTTCACCCAGCAGCATGCTGGGGCACCTAGGGTCTCGGTAGGCAATTTTTTACCGTTGCGAATGTAAATAAGGCATTTATTCAAATTAACCCTCTATTATACAGAGAAAACAGAAGCGGAGAGGAAGCGTCGCCGCTTGAGTAGCGGATTGTCATGCATTTATGCAGCGGGGAGCAGGGCAGGTCCTGAGCATCACCCCACCAGTGCTGGTCGATGTTTGCATTTTAAAACAGGGTTCAGGGATAATGATTCTGCCACTGACCTGGTTAGTTAGCAAGGCAGCTCCACGCTTCCTGGGCTTCCAGTCTAAAATGGGTATCATGGTCATGCTTTTTTTGCGGACACACACACTGGGCGGGATCCAGTCTTCAACATTCTCAATTCTGAGGGGAAAAAAAGATGGTGTAAGAAAAACCAAGTTGAAATCCCAAGATATTTCTTTAACTAAAAGTCTTCTCCTAAGGAGCATTGCACTTATCTCATCCTAAAAGATTTCATGTGAGAGACTATTTGCATATTTTTTTTTTTATGCTCCAGTTGGTTTGTTTTCCAAAATGCAAAGTAATCCCAAACCAGAGAACCAGGATGCTTCTTTTTTAAAAAGAGAATAAAGACGGAAAGTTTTGATCAATGAAAAATTCTTCCAGATATTTCATGTCAAAAAAATGCATCCAAACCCTCTTCTGTGGGGAAGATTTCATTTTCAACCAACTGGCATTTTTATAAATATCCATTTCATTAGAAGTTTTCCATCTAGTCTGGTGAGTAGTACTGCTTTGTACCTGGGTGCCACCAAACCTCTGTCGGGCTCTCCTCTGATGCCCAGGGAGCTGAGCTCAGCTAGGAGGCTCTTTTTGGGCTTGATGAGTATCTCCCAGTTCCTTGATACCCAGGAGACAGCTCTTTAGTGCAATGGCAAAGCCAGCCTGAGTTTAAAATAAAGATGGTTCCTGCCTTTGGTTAGGCCACTTTTTTTTCTTTTTCCCTTTTTTTTTTTTTTTAATTTTAAAAACATTTCCCCTTTATTTTCATGGTAAAAGGTATTTTCAATATTTTACAAGAAAATACTGAATGTCCTTATTAGCTTTAGGCCATAAATGCCACAAAACAGATTTAAAAACTGGAATAAGCCCAACATAAATGCTTACTATTGGTGAACATAAGGGCATACAAAACAGGGCAGTAAAGTCCCTATACAATATCAGGAAAACCATTAAAAAAATCTGGAAAAGCATCAAGATGGCTGGCCTCTTTGTAGTTTCAGCACAAAAAAATTGAGCCTTATTTCTAAATATTTTCCCTAGTGGGAAATAACAGCTTGAAAATAATCCCAGATGTATTCATTTGTGTAACATTTTTCTGCTTGCAACATATAGGCATGGAAAAATTATTGAAGGTTTCAATTCTGGACTTGTATTTTAAAAATGTCAAGCTTTTGAAAAACAGCATCATTTTTGCTTAAAAGCTATTCATTTACCTGGAATGTTGGCCAGCAGGCGTACATTATGGACTTGGTTTAGTTAAGATTGAAAAATTGCCCAAAGGCAAAAGAGAAGTAGGCAATTTTTGTGGCTCAGACTATATACCAACACAAAATACAGCTGAGTTGGTTTTTGCACTGGCATATAAAAGAATTTTGCAAGTATGGGATCTTAAAAAGTGATCAAAAGCTATCTGAAGTTTTTAAAAAGATCAAGGGCTGGTTTTTTTCCTGTTGTCTTCTTCACAACCAAAATCTGTATCCTGAGGTACCAACAGCAAGAAAGCTCTTATTAAATGGCTACTGAAAACAATAAAAATAAAAGCAATCCAAGCCCATAAGTAGTAATTTCCAAAGACGAGCAGATGAAAGTATGTTTCTGTTTGCTCTACAAAACAAGTTGTTTACTAAAATGTTGCCGTTTTGGGCCAGATATTAAAAACACTCAACACACACACTCAAAGCTTCCAGAAATTGTCTTGCTAAAGGAATCACAGTTTTCATTTTTATCACACATTCTATACCATCACCTTGAAAAGATACTTGCCTGGATAGTATTTACAGCCCAGTATTTTGTGTGACATGCAGTAAGTGATATTATCATGATATAGGTGGCTAAAAAATAATTTTAACAAGTTGGACTTACAAGAATTGCCCTTTTTTTTCTCCTCTATGTATATGAAATATCTTTTTTGTACAGGGAGACTCTTTAATAAAAAGAAATAAGTCAGTGGAAACTTAGGAAATTAGTGGAATTAAACTCTTTCCTTTAGAGACAAAGATGTGGGAACAGGTATAGTGGTCAAACCAGTGCACATCAAATTGGATATTAGGAAAATTTTTTTTACACTGGAAGGGGGAAGTGGTTGAGGCACCATCCCTGGAGGTATTTAAAAGATGGGTAGACATAGCGCTTAGAGACATGCCTTAGTGGTGTTTTTTGGCAAGGCAGTGTTAGGTTCGTGGTTGGACTAGATGATCTGAAAGGTCCCTTCCAACCTAGGGAATTCTGTGATTCTACAGGGCTGAAGAAAAGGCCTGCACCCTAAAAGGAGGAGCCAAACTCGTGTTGAACCAGCTGGCTCCAAGACCAGGGAGACTATTGCTCAGTGAGAATGACTCAGAAAGCTCCTGGGCTTGTGGTGCAACATGTCAGCTTTGCCCTCATGGAGCGAATGTTCACCCTCAGGTAACACCCTCACTCTCCTCCCCTGCACGTTTCAAGAAGTATTTGAAATAGTCAGACAAAGCAGGAACAGGGAATTCAGGGACAGAGTTTATACGCTCGTTATACTCAATCAGGATTAAATGTGAAAGGAAGGACTTCTGTCATTTCTTCTAAACACTTTTCCTTAACAGAACTATGGTCCTCTATCTCTTAAGAAGAAAACGTGAAGAAGACATGCTGATGTTTCTGTGCTACTAAGCATAGTCAGAGAAGAAAAAAAAAACGCTGAAAAAGTATAGTCAACAGGATCTTAAAGTAACAGCTGGTGAAGCTGGCAGAGAAGTTCTTGATGCCCAGGGGAGCAGTCAGGCCAAAAACCCGAGATCAATAAGAATGTTAGGTGCCCACAGCTCCCAGCTGCAGGTAATTAGCATATCTGAAAAGTCAGATCAATAAATATCTCATTGCAAATTAAAGAGAATTTGTGTAGACATCACTGTTGTCCCCCTGCAGAGCAGTTGCAGATGTCTTGGCAGATCAGGGAAATCAGATACGTGGCCTCTGGTTAAATTCTAAGTATAACTTGTTTTACTTACACATATAAATAATTCCTGGAGCAGAGATAATCAAACAGCATGCAAGCAATTCCCTTGTTGAGGAATCTCAGCTCATCACTAAAATTGGGATTACAAGCAACAATTGCACCTGAAGAACAGATTTTAATATGAGATCAAGGCAAATAGCAAACTTGCCTTGTGATAACACAGCTCCCTTCACGCACATCTATAATGCAAATAAGAGAAATAAGCATATCTTCCCATGAATGAATATTTACTTGCATGCTTAAATAAAACAAAAACATTTTTAAAAAAAGAGTCTGGAAGGTTGAAATGGCACCACCTGGTGACACCTGCCACAGGGTCTGAATGGTTGCACATTCGTACTTGTGTTGTCCTATTACCCGTGCACATTAGTACTTTGTTGCTTTGAAGATTTGTTGAGTAGCCTGGTGTGTGACGTAAAGGCCTTCAGCAGGAAAACCTGAATTAGCCACTGCTTTTTTTCAATCCATTGCTCTAATTTGCTCTAAAGACAATTGTGGACAAGCCTGTGGATTCAGATACTTCATTCAGAAATTACGAGAGTAAATCAAGTTATATATAAGACTCGCCTCACTCTAATTTATAGTTCAGCTCAGACCATTGAACTTGCAAGTAAAATTTATGGGGGAAGAGCAATAAATTAAATTGGGTAGAAACATAATTTTAGTCCTCCAGTTACTTGTACAGTTCGATTTAACACATAAAAAATGGAGTATAATACTAACTTGTTAATAAAATCTGCACAGCGCTGACATGTAAAAACAGTTTTATAATTGGTTGGTCCACTCTGTTAGCCTTGTTGACAACACTAAATTTTCAAAACCCTACATTAGTAACATTGAGCTAACATTATAAATGCAGAAAGCTCATAAATGCATACAACAGAAATTCATTTGGCCTTTGATTTTTTGGGGGTGTCTTTAAAGTGAAAACTGTAAAATTACCACATAATAAAAGCCAGTACACTGAACACTAATTGCCCATTTATAAAAAGCTCTTTTCCTCCAATCACGTAGGTGTGAGGCATAAACTTCTTGGGTTTTACGGACCTGCGATTTATACTTTCAGCTCTGCTTCTCTCTGGTGCATTTCATCTTAAGCTTATAAAAGACGAGCTGGATTTTATTAATCGGCATCAGCGTCCATTGGACGTTAAATCCACGAAGATCCCTATAGGGTTTTAATTGTGGCTGAATTGCCAACAATAATTGGGCCTCTGACTAAGCACGGGGAGCAGCCCACCCTCGCTGCTGGGCACAACTGCTCGCTCCAGCACCGGCCACGATAGCCCACTTTGTCAGCCGCCCGAAGGGAAGTTGTCAAGTCTGGGACCCTGCTGCTTTATTCCTATAACTATGTTTTAGAAACACCTCACAAGTGGAATTGTGGTTGCCTCATCCAGAAAATGTGGAAAGGATTAATGTGGCATGTAAAACAAATCACTCCTGAGCTCAGCTGAGAAAGTGGGTATTAAAAGCACTCCAGTCAAAAGAGCTTTAGTGAAAGGGTCATGGTGATATACAGTCAGCACATGTTGGGCTGGTAAAGCTGCAGGGTGTTTGGAAATGGTAATGGTCCATGGGTGTAAATTCTTTCAAGACCTCTTAAAGGCACATGTGTTTCTTGAGCATGTTCTCCAAACAAGGACCTGTTATAGGTTACATTCACTGGAGCTTTTAAACTTTATTGATTGGTTTGTGGTATTCCAGGTTCGCTTACTGGTTGTTTTCTGGTTTGTTTTTTTTTTTTAAAATGCTGTTGATAAACACAGGAAAAGATCCTGGTTTAATCTAAATCTTATAAATCTATAAACTACGTGGTATGTAGCTTTATTGTAACATATTTCAAAATGTGTTGTTTCTTTCCTTTATGCCAGTAATCACTGGCTTCACAAGAGTTAAGGGTCTATCAACATTTCTTTTATGAAGACGGGTTGGTTAAAGTGTCTTTAGTTTTGAGGTTGAAAAAGTCAGACCCTTAACTTTGACATAACATTTAGCGTGCCTTTATATATGTTTGTAACATTTGTAACATAAGATTTCCTAAAGTTATTAAAAAGATGGCTCATGGCAGCTTTTCTTGTAAAGCTGGGAAGACTAGCAGTGCTTAGCAAAAGCTTTATTTTACAAGTTGCACTGTTCCTCATTCATTTTTCTCATTAGGAGTTTCACTGTGATTTAGCATAAAGAGTAAAAATGTGATGACATAACATGTACCACGTAGCCCTTTTCTACCCAAAGAATCTCCACTAGAAGACGGAGATGTCCAGGAAGAGCTTTTTGAGCAATGACCCACCTTGACTTCCGTCAGGAACGTGACGGTTCAGTAATTTTGTAAATCAGGCCTTCTGTACAGGGAGCGCTTCACTTCCACTTGAAATGGAGCCATTTCTGAGAAGCACATGTCAGGTGTTGAGCAGAACACAGCCACATCTTTATACAGACTGAATGGCTGAGAAGTGGAACTGCAAAAAAAAAAAGAAATCCTCATGTATCTAGGTGCTACAGTGCTTGCCATGATCTAATTAAAATCACTAATCATCACTTCCAACATGCACCATTCGGTTAAGAACACATCCCTGTAGCAAGTGGATTCAAGTCTAGGGCAGCCTATCACGATACCCAAAAGCCAATATTTTAGGATTTGGCCAGCAGAAATGCTGCTCTGGTTAAGAATGCTAGAGATTATGATTTTTCAGCCTTATTTCTGAATGTACTTGTTTTTACACGAGGCTGCTGTTAATTATTTTATGCGGTCATTTAACCTGTATTCACTATAACAGACTTAAGTAGAGCAGAATCATAAATTGGACTTAGTTGATGCAGTAGGTGAAAACATTTATTCTGACTAATTATATTTAATGGCAATTATGTTTAAAAATGCTGAGGAGTTGTTTTCTTGCAAACCCACAGGACTGTTTGGAACAGGGATCATGGTTAATTGATCAAAACCCTACTTAGTCAAGTTAAATCAAATAAATAAAATAACATGTGACCTTGGAAAAGTTTGGGTTCTATGTAGGTTCTGGTTCAGTGCCACTGACTTTGGCTCCAGCTACAACCATGACTACAAATATTTTTTCACAGGCTTCAGCAATGACACCATTTGTTACTTTTGCTTAGTACAGCCCTGGTGAAAGTCAAGATCAATCATTCTCCTGCAACATTTCCACCATGCCATGAAGTTCCAGCCATAAAGCAAAGGGACACACAGTAGATATGATGTCACTGTCTGGCATCTTTATGGAAATCAGAAAACTTGGGCAATGCTGAGCTTCAAAATTAAGTTTCCCGTCCTCTTCCCCTTCAGGAAGGTGAAATGTGATGTGCCTGTAACCTATCTTGAAACAGATGTCCTGTAGCTACTTAGGTAAACAGTTGAGGTAACTGGCCAAGACATATTTCAATGTTTTGTGAAGAGACACACAGTCTAAAACGACCAAGGGGAAAAAAAAAAAAGAAAGGTTAATAGCAGACGTGGGTTGTTGTAATGTCATTGTTCCACACTGCAATAACGTGCAGGAAACTGGACAACCCTGTAATCTGTAAACCAAATTATTGGTGTTCTGCCCAAACATTTTAAAACCCAAACACCTGCAAGGAGCAGCCAAATACCCTGAACAGAAGACTAGTCCTAGGCTTTTTTACTTTAAAAAAAAAATAATTAAATTTTAGGCTTAGGAAATGTTTTTCTTTAAGCTTGCCATGAGGAAAGGCATGTTTTTTTTCCAAGAGTATGCAGTTGCTCTGCTGAACTAAGTAAAAGTTTCCTGTACCCAGGAAAAAAGACACCGCTTACCTTTTGTTTCAACTCTCATAACAGAATCAGTCTTGATAGTCTTCATATTAAAACCTCAAATCATCTCTTGTGCTGAAACACTGGGGTTGTTTTAAGTTGAAGTCTTAATAGTACCAGCTTTTTATGTTAAATTCCCAATTGAGAGCACTGGTCTCAACTCTTTTTTTTTTTTTTTTTTTTTTTTTGCTTCATTTTGAGAAGATTTTGCTGTGCCTCCAAACAAAACCTGTAGATTCAAATTAAAGGATGTTCATCAATACGTTCATCATCAACTCTGCAAGACCAGACAAAACTGGAAAATAAGGTAGGAGGAAAAAGAGACTACTGCAGAAGCTCTTCTTCTGCTGTTTAGTTTTTTTCAGTTAGCAAGGCTATAATATATGGATTTTATTTTAGTATAATTAATTGAAAACCCCAATGTTGTTAGAAGACAATCCTGAAAATATCCACTGAAGTAAATATCAAGTAGATTTAACAGGATGCGGTGGTTCGTATCCTGGAGGTGATCTCTTTCTTATCCAGAGCTAGATTTTAACTGTGTTATGTCAGTAGCCCAGATGCCTTCAGGTAGCTGGTATTTATCAGACATTTCACTAAGAGCTCACTTTGACAGAAGAGGAGCCCAAGGTAGCGAGATAAAGAGCTCTCTGTGCAGCTCATTACTC
>BJBW01012281.1:20767-63995 GCA_004320125.1 Scolopax mira | reverse complement strand
TTGGGTAAGAATAGGAAAAAAATAATTCACAAACCCTACGGGATTTATTTCCCTCTCAAGTTAGGAACAAACTAGGACTTGTTTGATCTGTGCCTAGTGACCTTCATCCAGCTTGTTCAACAAGGCTTTGACATGGACAGACCAAGAGTCAAGACTGACTTTTTGGTAGGCATAATTAAATCATTTACATTTGGAAGTCATATATTAAAAAGGAGAAAAATCTACTTAGTGCATAATTTCTCCAGAAACTATCAAAATGTCATGTTTCAGTAAGGCTTGGTGCTCTGCTTTAAACAGATTCTAAAAAAATATCTAAATATTCTTCACATTCCATTTTTTTTTAATTTTAAATTTAATATCTTTTACTATTTCTTCTTCCTTCTTTTAAATTTTTCCCTGTTAACAGAGGAAGAAAAAGGCAAACCTTCATCCAAAACTGAAAAATACCCTGTATTCGGGAAACAGCCCACTTTTTTTCCTATGAAGTTGAACAAAACCTTTTGTTTCTTGGACAACGAGAAAAAAACCAGGCCAAGATAAATTCATATCATCACACAAGCAGAAAAATGCATGAACCAACTCACATTTTTCATTGTTGACACAAGACTGTCCATATGTCATCCATTTCATGGAGGGCATGGACAACACCTAGGAAGACCTTCTAAGCCAAAAGAGAAGAAAGGGAAATGAGAGAGAGTGAAACGTGCACTTCCTTCTCTCTGATTTTGCTCATAAGCTGCTGCCAGCACTCACTTTCCAACCAGTTTTTTCACATGATCTTTTCCACACTTCCCATGTATTTGCCACAATTTCCCCACAAAACCTTCTCTCTGCATTTCTGCAAAAAGTGCTACACAAGGACCGTGAGCACACATCAGTTTCAAAAGAGTTGGATAACGTATGTACATACATCTGTGTACACCCATGTGTTGAAAAAGTTTATCAGAGTCTTCCTAGGGCACTACACTTTAATTTTCACAAATGCCATATACCAACCCAGGCATAGCATCGACATTAAGTACTTGCAATTGAATTACCTGTATATTCTGCTATTCATACTTTAAATACATCAATAATGAAGCAAACTCAGAATGTCATTTTCTACCTCCTGCAGCTATGGAATTTGCCATCTTAAGAAACAAAAACCTAGTTAAGACTATGAACAGACTCACCAGCTCCATCTACTAAACAAAAGAGAGCAGATACAGTAGGCAAACGCCCCCAACTAACATCTTTAAAGGGTAATTTTCAGGCAAACAAAAGGAAGCACTTTTCATTACAATGCACAATTAAATCATGGAACTCATTACCACAGGATGCTGCAGAAGCCAAAAGTATAACGGGGTTCAAAAGGAGATTAGACTAATTCATGAAGGATATGTCTATCAATGGCTGTTAAGCACGGTGATCCGGATGCACCCCTGGTGAAGGAAGTCCCTAACCCACTGACTACTGGAAGCTGGAGGGAGACCACGGCAGGACTTTGAGCATAGTTTTTATGTTCATATATAGAAAAAGATTATTTTAATTGAGCAACTTAAAAAAATTGTTTTGTTCTCAGACTTACAGTTTTATTCCTACCTCACTCCTTAAATGTTTGCAATTCTTTCTTTTTAGGTGTCCTTTTTCAGCAACTTGAAGATTATATTAGTCCTTTAGAGACAAAGCAGTAATGTCTTTTAACAGATTTACTTGATGTTATTCATCCAACTTGTAGAAACCTCTCTACCTTTGTAAAGCTGCAACACCACTTCCCAGAAACCTGGGAAATATAACTGAAATAAAATGTGATATGTGCACACCTGTATAGCAGATGACTACGTTAAAAGTGATTAAACAGCATTTCTTTTGGTTTCTTTTAATTTGAACCTTACTCCCTTATACTTCTACCAAGAAAATATTAGAGCCAGGACCCCTCCGTGCAAACCAATTTACTGAAGCTGAGGATGCAGCCCTTTGGTTTACAAACTGGGGACAGATAATTGTTAAACCTCAAAGAACACACGTCATTGTAAAGCTCTTACAGTAACACTTCTCTTCCCGTCACCTTCCATTCGAAATGTGTTTGTGCCATTTATATTGCAGTTATGTTCTAATGCAAGATACGCTTAAGAGTGTAAATATCGAGATTAAATCTACCTTGAAAACTCAGGCTGAATCAGGTTTATAGCCTGGAGGCAAGTTGTGAATCCCATAAAGCATTGTTTGAGGGACCTGGTTAGTGTTCTGTACACCTGCTTAATGTTTTTGGTTTTTGGTTTTTTTTTTTCATAGTCACAAATGTCAAACTGCTCAGTAACGCATTGGGGTTTGAATGACAGCCATGCTCTTGAGCACCAGTTATGTTTTTTCACTACCAAATTGGACTATAAATGATGAAAAAGAGGTCAGAAAGGAAGTATGGAAGCATACAAATTTGAAAGGGGAAACTGCTAATAGTCATAAACCGTGTGCAATCAAAGGACTGGCAAGTCATTGTGAATTACCTGCTCCATGAATTACTGATCTAACTGCATTATGATATGGAATTTTCTAACTCCTTTCATCTGTGGTGCAATGGCTTCTAACAGCTCCCAGATCAAAAGCAAGACTGCCAGTGAAACCAGGGATAAAAACCCCCACAACGCTGACTTTCATTACGAGCACTTATTTGTTAAACTTTTCTTAATATGCAGGCTTCATTATTTATTGATTCCCTGATTGGATGTACTGTAAGTGTGCCACCTACCAAATTTGAGGAAATAGCACAGAAATGATCAGCAGGGTGACACCTCGGTGCGAGTCAAAACTTGTAAGCACGTGCACATAAACACTCGTAGCTTGTGCCTTGCTCCACAGGTGGTAAAACACAGAACAAACATTGGCTTTATATGGCCTCCCTATTTATTTTGGTTTTTTAATCCAAATCACCCAAAATACTTTACGAAACAATTAGTTACATGTTAGTAGTATTAGTGACCATATAAAGTTAATGAGACAATTAGCTTGCACATGCCAATAGCACCAACAGGAAGACACAGCCTAAGGCATATAGAAGTGATGATGAGACTATTGATTTTTACAGGTGTCTGTCACACGTGCCCCAAAACAGAGTCCTAAACTCAAGTTATGACCATGACAACAAAGCTCTAGCCAGCAGACATGTTAGCCAAAACGTACAAATAGTTCTTTCAGTTATTTCTAAGAATTTAGAAATTCTTATGGTGTGTATTACAATTTTTTTAAGTCATTTCTAATGAAACTTTTTTTTTAAATCTTTTTTTCCTCAGATGAGAAAAATGAGGTTAGTTGCTCACCTGAGCAATTTTGAAAAAATAAAAAATAAAATTTCATAAATTACACACACACACACACATATATATGTACCCATTTTGACAGATACCTGCTTTGTTTGGTATGTTTCCACTGGGACAACTCTGAGTTCCCAGAGATGAAATTGTGAATTTGTTTCATCACGATGACAGTCTGCACAATGAATATGTCCTTTTTCATGCTTATCTTCAGGCATTAATAGCTGCATCACTATTTCAGTGTGAATTTACTGGGTACTTTCCACCTAAGACCATATTTGTAAATATCTGATGCACAAGTGATTAGAAAGACAAGACTGACAGCATCACCTTGCTGGTAAATCAGCCTACAAAATAGAATTTCTCTCCTGGAGAAATAAGTTATTGTAATTTTTCTTAAACAATTTGTATTTTTGTAAGGGAAATAAAGCTTCCAAAGAAATGCTACTGGCCCCCACTTCATGTTTCCCCCCCCCCAGCTACCCCACTCCCAAGGTAGAGGCCTGGTGGGGGTGTCAGGAAGCTGGAGCAGCAGCTGCCTGGGGAGTGGGGAGCCAGGGGAGCCCAGGCTGGCATGAAACCAGGAGCACAGGCTTCCTGGACAGCCTGCCTGTCTGCTTTCCATTGAAACTTTCAATGGAATCAACATGTTCCTGTGAAATGTTTCAATTCTGTAAAATCAGCATTTTCCAACAGAGAAGTGCTCCACTGGAAAATTTGCAACCAGCTCTAATAATCAGGGCATCTTTAATATCTGACACAGAGGTGGAGCTGAAGGACATCAAGTTTCCATCTGAGAGACCATGAGCAAATTGTTCTCTTTGCCTGAGTCTTATGCTGCTGCCATGGTCACCACCTGAGCTGTCTGTGACAGGGGGAGGTGGTTCTCCCACGAGCATCACCATAGGACAGCATATTCGTATCTTCTTATTCCATCGTTACAGCTTGACCAAAATGGTCAAACAGCAGACACCATACTTGATGTGGCCAAACATTGCCATAGAAAATTAAGTTTGTGAAAGACTTGGGAAAAAACCAGTATTTTTTGAAGTTTGGAAGACAGTTTAACAGTTTTAAACTATCATAGGAACCACAAGGAACCATTCTCAGCTCCAGTCATGCCCAGGGTTGGTGTGTTACGCACAAACGTATATTGGAGCATTTGAGCTTAAATCAATTTATTGTTTCCATTCAAAAAAGATTCCATTCAAGCAAAATTTTAGGAGAATAGCAACAGAAGAATGCAGAAATTATTGTTAGCAAGTGAAAAACAATCAAACTGCATGATGGCAATCAGATCAAACCAGCTGTTTACATTCTATTTTACAGCTCACTTATAAGGATTGGGTTTCAAACTACTGATGTCCTTCAATTGCAGTTTTGTGCAGCTGTAATATTTAGGAGCAAGAGTCATCTCACAGCAAGTCATGCAACAGACCCAATCTTCTAGGGTGCAATTTCTCCTACTCAAAAGCAGCCAAATAAATCTCAGGAAGAATGTGCCAATCTCACTATTTTAACCATAAAAGGAGGTTATGGTGACAAGTCTGGGGTGAACATCTACACTATAGATGATTTGAGCTAGCTGAGATGAAACCAACCCAACTTTCTCTTAAGGTAACTTTTCATGGAATAATTACTGGTAAAACTTAGGTTGTAGATAACCAGACTTTATACTGATTTTAAGTTTTGCAAGAGCAAGTTTTAATAAACAGCATAGTGACATCTGTGCTTTAAAATCTTGTCATGATAGAGGAATTTTGAAACAGACCAAATTCTGAGGCTCAGTAAATATTTTACTAAGTGACCTCAAATTTAGGGCTTAAGTATTAGAAGTCTCATTCATGTCAACCCTTACAGGAGCAAGGGAAATGAAAAAGAGAAAATTAAAAAGCATGAAGGAAAAAGGAAGGATAGATATACCCAAAAAAAACCCCCATCTCCAAACAAAACAAGAAAAGAAGCCAAAAAAACAGAATATAACGAGAAAAAGAAACAACCTACAGAATTACTAATCCTTTTTTGTGTCTTAGAAAAACATGTACAAACCACAGCAGATAAGCTTCCCAGCATTACAGGGGGTGGCCCTGAAACAAAACTCCAGATTTTGAGAGCTCAGCAGCTGGGGAGGCTGAAGTGGGGCTGCGCTTTGTGTCTGTCACAGCCCTCGCTGTGGGGGTTGTGCTGAGCCCCCAGACTCAAAGGCTCCCCCAGGTCACAGCAGGGGCACCGGGTACCTGGCCCACCTCCAACCCAGCACCAGCTTTGCCAAGAGCTCCTCAGCCTGGAGACACACAGTCACTGACATGTTGGAAGCCATATATCACAGACACATCCAACATATAGAGCCACTCGCCTTCCTGCACGTTCGGGGGGTTTAAATTATGTTAAATTTCATTAAATTTTACATGCTTTTCCAAATTTCCCGGCTGACGCCTCTCGGCTAACCTCACTCCCAACACAAACTGTGTTGTTTTTGGTTTTTTTTAATATATAAAGACAGAAAAACGTAGCAGCATTGCTCTCCCTTTGGTGAAAGGGGGCAACACCACATGCAGGCAGCTGGGAATACTGGTGGCCACTGCTGTCCCTGCCACACAATAAGGGAGGTTAGGGGTTCAAAAGGCTTACATTCTGGGAAATATTCCAGTGCCAGCCATAGGACATTCATGTACAGTCAATGCCTAGATACCTCTCTCTATATATATAGCCATACATACATATATATGTATACATCATGTAGATTGTGAGGAGCTTGGGAAAGATCCCAGGGCACAAACACTTGAATTATATGCGTGGTTGTGTATATATGGGAGAGTGGGTAAGCACAGCTGTGCACATGTGCTCCTCATGTGCCCCCGGAATGCCTTGTATTCCTGCTATTTTGGCTTGGTTACCTCCGTGCCTGAGTCTACAATAACGCATGTCACCCTTGTGGGTAACATTTTGTTATAAATCTAAGCATGCAAATATTTGTGTCAAAGCTGTCTACGCGTGCAACCAGTTGAAAAGCTGAAATGCCTTCAAGTTATGTAGCAATTGTTTTCATTTTCTCTCAAATGGTGTTTCTGTTATTTTCTAACCTCTGCCTTTTTTATTGTCTTTATTCTGCTCTAAAGCTTGACTGCCTTTCTCTTCCTTGCCTAACTTCTGGGCAGTGAGAAGAACGTGTAGGAGCCATCTCCAACTTTTAATACAAAGAGAGCTAAAATTACAGTCTATATCAAAACAGTCCCTTGCAGAGCTGCTCAGCATTTCTTTTGTCTACACAAACCCTCCCAGAGAAGCCATAATGCAGCCCTAAGAAGCTACCAGTGATCCTGTAATAAGCACTTTCCTTCTAATGTGGCAAGGGCTTTGAAATTTAAGTTATAAATGTGACAGAAAGATTGAATTCAGGTTTTTCCCTATAGTTATAGATGCGATATGGCTGATGGGAAACTATGGACAGGCTGGAGAGATGGTGGTTGACTGAACTCCTTCCTGGCCACCTTCACTACAAAGTACTTCCAGGAACACTCTAGGAGCGCATTTTCAGAAGTCCTGAGATCGCTCCAGGCAGCTCCCACTGTGCCCAGACCCACAGATAAGCACTACTGGTATGCTTTAATAGTTCATTAACACCCTGAGTGGAGAACTAAGGAGGCTCTCTCAGGTGATTCCTGCAACAGAAGAGACCAAATTGTACATAAATGAGAGGCTTACAAATAGTAGAAACTGCAGCTGCAGAAATGGTCACATAGGACAGTATGTGGGTTTTTTTGTATGTAGTTATAGTAATTAGGAGGCGTTTTGCAAGTAGCTTAAGATAATTAATACCAATGGACCACGGACATGTTGGTGTGGTCACATAGGACTGCAGCAATCACAGTTTGAGAAGTCTCACCTGATCCAGCTAAAGATGCTGTTGCAAGATTCCTTGCAATGCAGACTACAAATGCCATCTAGATGGTGCCTGATTATCTTGTTTGAGATATTTAGTTCCCCCCCACATGAGTATCACCCCACACAGATAACCCAACATCTTTTGGGGTTTTGGTTGGGTGGTTTTTGCTTTTTTTTTTTTCCCCCCCTTTCAAACAAACTATCCAAACATACAACACTACTTAAGTGTAGGAACCCTACTTAAGTGTAGGAATCCTAAAAAAGAGATACAGGAAAAGGAGGTTTCTGCTAAGCTTCTATCTACATGAAGCAACAACAGGAAAATGTGGACTATGCTGGATTCAAGGAAAATAAATACGAAATTGGCAGGACTCATTTTGAGTCCACCTGTCTAAGGATGACTTCAACTGTAAACACTTTGGGGAACTCAGTTACCACCCACAGTGAAGAGGGCTAAAGAAACCAAGATTAGCTCATCCAAACAGTCCTGACCCTGACTTCCCCCTGTCCTAGCACTCCTCCTGCTTATTCTGTCTAAACCCATTGGTCAGTGTTTCTGGAGACAGTGGCCCAAAAGGGCATGTGACCATGGTCTCCTCAGTTTAACTCTATTTATTCAGAACACAAAGGAATAATAACAACGATACTTATAATAATAATAATCAGTTTTTCTTAATAAAGATCAATGGCATTCAGACTTTTTTCTGCAAGTTAAGGGGACTTGTGCAGAATAGATGAGCATTGAAGGCAGAATTCTGATCATCTTGTTGCTGTGAATTTGAAGCAACTCCATATAACTTGAAAGAATTAAACCAAGTTTAGGGATTCTAAAATGAGGTAAGAATTTGTCTCATACCATGTGTAGTACCAGACGTTTTAACAAACTGGCATTAAGATATGTCAAATACACAAAAATAAGTAGAGCACGGTCCTTATGTGAACATCATTAGTTGAAGAAAGGGTCTTCTATGAGCCTACAGGAAGGGATATGCATTCATAAATCCTTGCCCTCTGCACAGCAATGGGCCAAATTGTATTTAGCCACATCAGCAGCAAAGTCTCACATGAGGAACAGCAGGAGCAATAAAATTCATATGGCTTGCTTTCATAGATATAAAGGTTTCTTGTACCACGTGTCACATATTCAGTTTGTAGGAATAAATATATTAACTATGTTTTTCTAACTGAAAACATTTTCCACATGCGAACAGACTTAAAAGCACGTTTAAAAAGAAGATGCAATAATCAGATTTTAAACTTTGACTTTAAATTCAAAACAGAACTTGAAGTAAGCCTTTGGGGATGTTCCTCTTTTTGAAGGAATGCACAGTTCTTGTTACCTACTTCAAGCAATGAATGGCAACACTCAGTCACAAAAATGCAACTGAGGAGGCTCCGTAAAACACATTTAAACACTAAGATTGTAACAGCCAGCAAGATATAGAAAAGTCTGAGGCAAAAGCGGATTTGAAATTTTAAATAATATCTTCATATCTTTGTTTATCAACCATTACTTTTTTTCCAGATAAATAAATCATGTCAATTCCCCAGCTACCACACAAATGGGATCATTATTATTGAAAATAACTTCTCTCAGAAATACAGGATCAATTATTTCACTGAAGTCATGGCCAAGTAGGCAACCTGCAGAATGAATGTTGTTGATTGTTAAGGATTTTGTTAAGGACTGGCAGAAAACAGTATGCAGTAATGGCTAAACTGTGGTCAGATGGCAAAAGAAAAAAGCAATTCTTCATCAATGTTGTGCCCTTGATTTTCAATGGAGTGTGGCATTGGGCCCACGTGGCACGGGAGCCAGGCAAACAGCATGAGGAAGGAACATGAAGAAATGAAGAAAGGAGCCCTGGTGATTTCATTCTCTGGAATATGCCCATGCAGACCCATCTATGATTCTCTTCTTATTTTCCTGTTGTAGGGTTTAGCTTACACCTCGCTGGCTTTGCTGAGATGAGGGACTTTTCAGGAAAAATCAATCTCTGCTCACAGATAGGTAGTGTAAAAAACGCAGGGCATGCTTTGAAGAACAACAGATGTTAGAGAAGCAGTTACTACTGCGAGAGTAGTAGTTCCCACTTGTAAGTAACATTTTGTTCTTCTTTGATGTGGTCTGTGTATATCCCCTGCTGCAGAAGCCTAGCTAGCAATAAAATACCAACAGAGGTAGGGCCAGGAACTGTAATAAGACAGTACAGGTACAAACTGAAAGGAGGTAAAGGAAATCTTTTCCATCGCTCGGCTGTTTGGACTGGTGCCACAGCAAGAATAATGCCTAGGCCAAGAGACCTTCGTACCTCTTATCGAGGAAAACGGGGTGGAAGAACAAGCAGCAAACTCATCAAGGACCTAATTATTAAGCTACCTATCAGAGAGTGCCAACGTGCAATGATTTCCCTCTCTCTTCTCTTTCCACTAACATGATCATATGCTATTGAGCTTTGGCACTTTGGAACTGTTACACACCATCTCGCACCGGTAGCGCTGGGAAGAAGAGCACCCTCCTCTCTCCTGTTCCTGTATAAGAACTGGAGAAGAGTGTTGGGATATTCCTCACACAACATCCTTCTTACACGATGTCTTTAAGGAGTTCTCAAGGTGGAGTTTTGACCTTCATGTTTCATAGCCCTGGCTGGACTCTTCTTCCCTGAATTAACTACTCTCTTTTTTAACCCATGTAAAGTTTTGGCATTCTGTGGCAATGGATCCCACAGACTGATGGTAAAACAAAGTGTTACTTTTTTACTGATCCATGTTATGTCACTTATTCTGCCTTTTTTGGCTGAGAGTCATTAAAAGTGTGTGCCTGCCCATTGGCCTCTAAGATCGTTCCAGTTACATGTTGACAGTTTTTAGTAGGACACTCAGAAGTAGTACAGGCCTTGTTATTTCCATTTCTTCTATCCATTTCCAGACAGTACTAAAATGAGGGAGAAAACTATCACAGAGGCTTTTCATAACATAATGGAATACAGAATATTATCATATTCTCTATTGTTTGTAAAAATCAGTGTTAAAATAGTTTTTTCATCATTGCTGTGTTATAACTAAACCAAACTATTGTTAGAGTGGTGGGTTGTTTTGCTGGTGTTGGTGGGGGTTTTGTTTTTGGGGTTTTTAATTGCTTTTTGCTTTTTCTTTTAGATTGTTAATAAATGTAGGTAACAAGCCACAGCAAGAATTCCAGCTGATGTTTTCTTATTGTAATTATTTATTTTGACTTTTGAAACACTTCTTTTCAAACCCCTCCTGAACTGCACTGCCCTTAAGTACACAAAGCAGACAACCTGAATGAATACGTAACTGGGGTATAGTGAAAACTAAAATAAAGCAAGTGCCATTTGGGAATATAATCATATCACAAATACCATAACAGCTGGCACTGGTCAATCCAGCTTTTGGCAGTCTCTGTAGCAACGTCAAAGATGCAATGTTTCAGAAACAACTGATGAGTCAGCTGCAAAAGGTTGAGAGATTTACTTCAGAGAAGCCCATTTATTATATAATGAAATATTTCCGTAACATCCCATATTTGACATCCCATAAGAATACCAGTTACAGGCTGAGCTAATAATACCACCTATTATTGAAACTGCAGTAACATACCCCAGTTTCTGACCTTCTTGCCAGCTGCTTATAGGCTTGTAAATCTTTAACCATTTGGGGCTGTACTTTTCCATTTTTTCTGTTTTCCTATGACCCACTTTTTGTTTTGTTTGTTTTGTTCCAAGCTAAAAAAAATACTGTGTTTCTTTCCAAGAAGAGCTCTTGGGAGGAAAAATGTTTTGTTACTGTGAAAGAAGGCCTGATGAACTCTTATTGAGAATCTCTCTGACACCCATGCTTTGAAATAGGAGTATGAAATTGGGGCTTTAGGGAAATTCTGAGGAGTTTTTTTGCAAGTCTCATTAAGAGCTTTTATAATTGAGCCATCAACTCTTTTGAACTTCCCAAACCAGTTCCTGACACCTGCAAAGTTTTCTTGAGCTTCACACAGGCAAAAAAATTTAAAAAAAAAGCTTGCAGGAATAATTTTTTAACAATTCTCCTTTCGCTTTTGGAAAACAAAAAAATATACAAAATAAGCATTGTAAAGATGGTGAAACACTCACCAGCAGGGGATTTAATAACAAAAGGAAGAAGTATTGTTTCACTTTCCATTATCTCTACAATAAAACTAGGAACATGTTTTGGTCACACATCACATACAATATTCTTCAAGGGAATGTTTCCTTGCCTTATACGTTATACCCTGTGGAAGACAGGCGTGTTCTCTATTGCTCTGACCTCTCAAATTTACTGCATTTTCACTGGCTAGACATTTTCAGCACTTTTCCTAAGCTGGCAATTAAAGCCTCATTTGCAGCTGTGCTTGTGAAGCTGAGGCTTCCATTGTATCATTTTTGAAAGCCTGGGATTTATTTGATCTGTGGAATAGTAAAAATCTGCGTTTGAGAACATAAAAAGTACATAAAATATTAAATACGTAAGAAATAACTACTATCCCTAGACAAGAACTATTGCCCCACAGTGAGTTGATAAACGCAAGCAGCAAACATAAAGAAAGGAAGAGAAAGAAAAGCAATGGTAGTTTGTCCTTTTCTGGAAAGTAAGACTGGCTCTCTAACCGAGCGCAGGGAATGAGTTGCAGGGGAAAACGAAACTAGAGAATATGTGAGGCTGGGAGATGAGATCATCCCCCCAAAACAATCCTTCAAATTCATAGACACTTCTGGATTCATGAGGTGAGAATAACCAGCACCGAGGACTGTAAAATTCATCTGTAGCATTTGAATTTGTTAACATGCATTTGCAAGCTGTCTCCTCCTAGAAGGGGGAGCAGGAGATGCCCGGGAAACCAAGGGCAGAGAAAAGTAACCTCTTTAAAAAAATGCTTCTTAAAATGAGAGTGACAATAGCTTGCATCTAGACAGCCTCTTTACTAAGAATCTACACCAATCCAATCGAGTGTTACAGCTGCCTTTTAAGTTTTCAGCAGCATACTATTTTGCAACAGCCTGATCCTGCAAATGGTTGTTCCCAGGTGCATAATTATTCACACATTGAGCCCCCTGAAAACAATGGGTGTCAGTGCATGAGTAACTACCTGGAGCACCGGGAGTCCTGAAATTGTTTCTGCACACGATAGGTAAGTTGCGTACTTTCCAAAGGGATTTTCTTTCTTATGTGTATTTTGGTTGGGTTTTTTTTTTTTCTGTTTCCAAAACTAAAATGCAGATAGGCCCACGACAAAACACCCAGACAAAACCTCCTGAACTTTGACAGTGGATAGAGTCCAAACCTACAGCAATCTCAAAATTTTGCATGTATAGTGGCTCTTTATAGTGGGCTGGATCCAAACCTCACATTGAATAAAAAATCCCCAAGGCAGTAGAACTTGGATCTGTGCTTTCCGGTTTGAACCCAAACTGAAAGTGTTGCAAGAAATGGCTCATTAGTTTATTCTGTAGCATTCGCCTCCAGAAATCTGTCATTGAACAAAGACACATCAACTTTTGAAAAAAAAAAAAAAGTTAGTTATTTTTGGATAACCTGAAGGCCCTCTAAGTGTTGTAGCTCAGTATTTTTTTGGAAATTGAGGTCTATTGCAGAACTGTTTTAGATCTCTCTATCCATACAGACAAGGCTGACTTTAGCCACAATGAGAACATCAGCATCACACTTGGGGTGGCCAAAGTTTATAAAGATAGCAAAACAGGTCCTCCCATAAGGTGAGGGCAAGTGCATAATGAAAAGAGTCAGTGACTATCACTAGAAGCAGTAGTTCTTTTCTTCCTCTTTTAACTCTCTTCCTTTATTTATGGTATGCTATTCCTCTAACCCCCCTGCCATGATAGGAAGAGTCCTTCCTCTTCCTCCTGCAGTTGTCCATCCTGTCTTGGTCACAGGGAAGGGATGGGGGCTAAGAAGAAAAGCCTGGAAAAAAACACTTTGTAACACAGAGCTTGCTGTCCTCATATCCCACCCTTACCTTGGTAACAGCAAGCAGCTGTGCAGGCAAAACTGAGAATTAACTGAAACAGCCAAACTTTGTCATTTCAAGAATGGGCAAAAACAGGCCCCAGATAAGAGTGACAGGCTGACAAACCTGTCCTCCTTCCTAGGACCATAGGATGGAAAGTGAAGCTATTCAGCCAGGTGCTAGCCCCTCATGGAAAAAGAAAGTGAAAAATCCAAGTATTTGGCTGATTTCTTGTGAAGGTAATTACAGTCACACAGTTTATTTCATCTCTTTCCTCTGTTCAAAAGCTAGTTGATGTCAGAGCCAGAAAGGCATCTTAAAGTACCACATCCCTACAGTCTGTATGTCTTGAACCCTCTTAACAGACAAATGCAAGGCTTCTCCTGACTCGATGAAGAGATTCAAAGACCAAACACGGAAAGACAGAAAGGTTTTACCTCATGCTTATGTCTTCTCACTCTTCAAACAGGCTATAGGTCTGCCTGAACTCCTGCACTGGTCATGGCCTCCATAACATCAAGGCAGTTTGTCAGCAAATGAGTGCTGGAGAAATACCAGCACTACCAATAGGAGGAGAAATACCTCTCAGCTGTGGCTCTTCAGCCACTGATTTCTCTGATGGTTTCTCTTGGCTGTTCAAACCATCACCAGGTTCAATAAATTATTTTAAAGATCACCCCCCACCAACCAGAAAGCAATGTCAGGGATTTGGCCCATTGCTTGGCTGGGATTGGGTTGTATAGAGCCTGCTGAGAATTTGTTAATCTTCCTCCACTAAACTGAACAGAAACACAGTACAACACTGCAAAGCAAGGAAGAAGACCTTGTTCTGAATTGACAGCCCTTTGAATTTTACTGAAAGTTTTCTACTAACCTCAAGCAGCTTTGACCCTCATGTTGAGCCAGAAGAGATTCAGCTCTTCATCAGAAATTTCCTTTCCTCGTCAGGTGTTATTTCCTTCATTTTC
The DNA here is from genome assembly GCA_004320125.1 of Scolopax mira. NCBI lineage: Eukaryota > Metazoa > Chordata > Aves > Charadriiformes > Scolopacidae > Scolopax > Scolopax mira. The sequence goes on along the minus strand of BJBW01012281.1, from coordinate 49,854 downwards.
CAGATGGCTAATATTTGTCTCCCTTCGTCCTATGTGGGGTCACATTTGAGAACTGGAAAACAGAAAATAAATTAGTATTGTGAAATTTAAGCGCATTTGCCTTTTACACTGTTGTGCAATTTTCTAAACAGGAATTTGGGCCTTATCTGTCAGTTCAGTCATCGTGCTCGGTGAAGGAATGCTGTTTGCAGAAATGGATTTGGTCACATACTGATTACAAGAGGGTTGATATTCTGATTCTGAAGTTGTGCGTTGTGTAAGGGGTTTGTTTGTTTTCTGGTTTGGGGCTCTTTTTTTTTTTTTATTTGAAAGGGAACCTTAAATAGACTTTCATAAAACACAAATCGCTTTTAAGTGTTGGCATAAGGCCTACAAGTGTTTATAACTGGTGTAAGGAAGTAATCTATCTTAACCAGTGTAGGTCAAACATATTTTCCATGTTAATTAGACGTATTGGGTCAGATATGTCAATGACGGTGCTTCATTTTAATCAGCAAAGAGAGGGCTCTTTAACATACACAATGCAGGTATAGCTTCTCCCAAACTAAGTGAAACAAGTCTGGAAATTATAACATCACAGGCACTCGTCCCAAGGCCCTAGAGATGCCGGACGCTGGCTTTCTCCGTGGGCTCTCACTTGCGGTAATAGAACACTGGAATTCTACAGAGTAATTATCACTAAATTATAATTGCAATAATGGATGTGTTTAGTCACTCTAGCAAGACCAGTCTCCTGAATATAATCACCTAAAAAGGATGTATAGTTATTTTTGCTTTGACCCAGTGGAAATGTTCAAAATATCCCTGTGATTTTTGAAACAGTTACATGCAATTTTTGGTACTTTCCAGAACAGTGCTGATTAACCCAGTAATAACCAGAAGTTTTTTATATCATGTGCTTTTGGATTATGCCTTTCTGCACTGTAGTCTCTGCTTTTAAGTTACATGCTGCCAGATGAAGGGATTTTTTTTAAATATATTTTTGGAAGTAAATTCCCAGTGTTATGACAGCTGTTCTGAAATGTGTTGTGACAAAAATATCCACAGAAAATGATTATTTTTAAAATACATTTTCCAGTTATTGGGGAATAACAACTGGGCTAATTTCTTTGGAGCCTGTACATTTTGCAGATATACATCTGTTACGCTTTGGTATCCCTGTTTATAGACATTAGCCCTTTTCTGTGCATATTCTACTGCTGTGGAGATTTAAACTCTACAGACTCAAGACCAAATAGTCTTCTCAGGACTGAGCTGTGGGAAGTTCAGTACTCAGTTCAGCAGCTCAACAAACCCCAGCATGTCCAAGTGCTGTGCCTGGTGTCCCAACCCCATCCACCTCTGGGGCAGCCAGCTGTGCCTGGCAGAGCTCAGCTGTCACCACCACGTCCCATCTACAGCAGGTTCTCCTTTGGTTCACATTGCCCCTCTGTGAAGGTCAGGGCTTATCAAGGTGCTGCACAGCCTTTGGACAATATTCATGGGCATCTCATGGATGGCACCCTCCACACAGAAAACCAGGGTTTTACACTCAAAGAGTCCTTGGGGGTATGAAATAAACACTGCTTTTAAAGGCTCCCTTCATAGCAAACTCCTCTCCCAACGTTTCAAAGGTAGGTGGCATGTTAGGCAAGAAAGCATAACAGCAAAAGATCTCCCAATCATTTTTTTTAAATGAGACAACACTTATTAAAGGGAGATGGAGACAATGAAGATTATATTAAGCCACTCCAGATGCAGACAGGCCTTCTCCTGGTCCTTCACACCTAGAGGTCTGATTCCTTTGACTTCAGTTGCTTACTGCCTTTACTGCTAACTTCTGTTACTTCTATTTTATACTAGTGTGAGCCTAAAGGAGCCAGAGAAACTGAATATAGTTACCAAGGGCAGAAAACCCTTCAACAGATGGGAAAATGATCCCACTTGGCAAGAGGCAATGTTTGGTACTTAAAAAAAGGAAAACGCTTTTGGATTTCAGCCACCAAATCCAGTCCCCAATCTTGGGCTGTGCAGAGTAATTCCCAGAGCTCAAAAATGTAATGTACTGCTATGGATCATCCATTAAACTGTCTATTGAATGAGGTATAATGCTAAACAGGCTGAGGAGAGTCTATCATTCAGATTAATGCAACTCCAACTCACAAAACCTTCAGAAATGGTTTTTTTGTAGGCAGGGCAACTTGGTGCTAAATAAGTTTGTTTGCTTTGAGAGCCAAGATGTTAGTGCATTAGAAGCCCAGAAGAATATGGCTATTTCTAGGGGTCGAGTCATGACACAAGTATGCAACAAAATGGAAACAGAGTAAACACTAAGAAACAAAGAAAACTGCATGAATTTCTACCTCTATAATAAAAGCTTAGCAACAACATACAAAGCCTTTAAAAAGTGCCTCCGATTTTTGTTCTGAGGGCAATTTTTAAAGAAGCATTTTACTCCAGTCAGAAGCCCACTCTGATTCTATAATTTCTCTTGCAATAGTGTGAAATGTGCCCTATTCAGCTGCTGCCTGGGTGAAGTTTTAAGCAGCCACCGAATGTGTCTCTAATGTTGTCATCACAGTATGACACACCATGTGCACTATCATTTAAAAAAAAAAAAAGCATCCTAAATGATTGTGGAGAAGATGAGAAGATGGGTTTACTTAAAAAGTGATAAAAATAATATGTATCTCAAGCTTCTCTAACATTTAGGCACATCTTTCCTCCAAAAAACTTGAACTATGATTGGAATAAAACAATGACATTAAGCTGGTTGCCCTCACACTTCAGCTTATAGGTGTCATAGGTATAGAAATGATAAAACATTCATTACATGAAACAATGAATTAAAAGCTGCATTCCTCTGTTCTTTGCATTGTTTATGCCCGCAGAATAGAAATTTCTTACTTATTAGGTGAGTCACTTTAATTGTAAGTCATATAGTTATCAATTTGCATATAAATAGTCAAAAATCATTTTGTACTTACTCTTAAGTGCTGATAGTCTGTAGGCAGGGAGCAGAAAAGGATGGGAAGAGGGAAGGAGAATACACAGAACTCTTTATATAAAGTATTTGCACTTGTTCAATATTGAAAACTCCATTATATTCTTCATGATCCAGAGCCATAATCTGTAACTCCCTAATAGCACAGTCTTATTCCCCTATGATTCTGTTGGAGTTAATTATTCAATCCCTCAATGTCCTGTGGTGCCTTAAGTAGAAGGGACATTGTAACACGTGTCTTAAAGACTTGGCCCACTTCTCTGTAATAGACTATATAACTATCATTTATTAGAATATTATTTATTTCATGGTTATGCTTTGAAGTGAGAAATATGTGGGACCCAAAGACTGTATGTATACTAACTCAACTTTTTTTCTTGCTGGTATTTCAGAGAGAGAACAAGATATGGGTTCCTCAATAGCTTCCTCAGTCTCTTTGTACCTCATGAGTCTCATTCTATTTCAGTACAGCCCGAGGTATCTGGATGCTGGGTGTTTGTTTTGTAAAACATTGAAAATGAGTGTACAGTAAGTGAGAGTTCTGGCTTCAGATTCCTCCCTTGAAAAACAAAATTGTTCTTTTTGGATGGTGCTGAGAAGTGTTGAGGCAAAAATCAGAAGAACTTTGTACCTTTGCCCTAGTGGAAGAAAATAGTAACAAGACAACCTGAACCAAACATGGACATGAGCAGCCTCAGCCCCCAGTGGAGATTCACATCAAGGTCATCTGTCAAATAAGCAACAGTGAAGTACGTGTGCAGACTGTTTCTTGTGACATATGCCCTTTTCTGGCACCAAAAGTAAGTAGTCTTCATCAGACTGTGGGACAGTTTGTTTTAAATCGCAGCTAAAATAGATACGTTGAATTTAAAGTGATAGGTCAAAAACAGAAAGGAAAGGTCTTACAAGCATGATTTGTGGGTGCAATGCAATGAAAGGCTAATAGAAAATCTCTTTCTCAACCAGCATGTGGAATCACTTACTTAAGACTCAGTCGCTTGCTTGAAATGGTAAGTTCTATCCCTCAGCTTTCTGAATGATATTCAAATAGCAAAAACCTGTATAGAGAAAGCAACGGACAATAAAGGTATAAAATCTACATCTCTAATCAGCTCTTAGATACATACTACAGTGCAATAAGAGGATTCCACCATTACACATCCAAACCAGAGAGTACTCTGCCCAGAAGTGAAGAGTTTTGCCAAAAAAGCTTGACCCATCTCTCATGTGAGAAGTGTAAACCAGTAATTCAGGGGCCATTTGCTTTTATATGACAATCTCAAGAATCTTCTGTTGTGACTGTACACTTCTGTTTCACACTGTTACCAGATCCATTGCTTTCCCAGCCACGTAGGAGACACTGGAAAAAAAAATCATGTTTTGTGGTGTTGGTTCCCCCCCCCCCGCCCCCCCGCCTTTTTTTCTTTTCTGTAAAACTACAATGATACAAATATTACTATTGATATCTCATAGCTCCTCCTAAATATCACATTACAAGAAATAGACCTCCAAGGAAGACTGAGGGAATTTTTGCTTCCTCCAGCAAAAGGCTTGAATAATGAAATACTTTATTATGTCTATAGAGACATTCTTTTTATAATGCTCTCTCTCTTAAGAATCTTCCTCACAAAGAACTCGGGATTTCGAATTATTTAAACATCATTAAAGTAATCTTTGAATTTGTAGCTCACTGGTTTCAGGCTGTGCTGTATAAAACTTTCTAGTATCTTTCCAAACAAAACAATTGCCTTCTGTCACTGAGAGCTATTCAACACTGAGGGAAAAACTCTGATTACTAAAAATAGGTGTCTACTGGCAGCTTAACCCTAAGATATCAAAGATAACTACACTGCTGAAATGGTGTTAGATACATTTTTTTAGGTACCTGAATTTCTCCCTGAATACCCAAGGTCTCGTCCCTACTGAAGATCCATGAAGCAGATAATTATCCACAATCTGTTTATAACTGACAGTGTGTAGGAGACTGTGGACGGATGCCCTTCTGGAGGGTACTGATCTGCCAACCAAAGATGTTCCCAGAAGGTTTGGGGTTCCCCAGTGTGAAGCTGCCACTCCTGGGCCATCAGAAGACACTGTAGGAGCAATACTTCATGTTCTCCACCATATCCTAACAGCAGTGACCAGAGCTGATGGTTTGAACTTCAGCCAAATGACCTTGCCCCAGCCAGACTTAGAAACCCAAGTAAGGCCTTGCAGAGCTACAGGGACAAGGGTCTTCAGGAACACGCTGGTAGCAAACAGCTGGGGATAGTAACATTTTAAACTAACACAGCTGTCTGCAATGTGAACATCTGTCCACAGGCTAAATATTCAGCTATATAATAAAAGGAACAAAAAAAGATACACTTTGGACGACTTAAAAATGTGATTCTTACTAGTAGATATTCTCTTAAATTTTACAAATCCCAGTATTTCTTGCATTACGAATACGCAGCCCTCATTTGCCTACTTTGTGTCATGATTCTCTGTCAACTAGAAAAGAAATAAAGGAGATGCAGAAATCCTACCAAGCCACTTGTACAGGATGTTACTTGCTAGGGATTAAGACCATTTATTTTCAAAACAATAATGATAATGACACACACATACATATATATATATATATATATGTGGAGATACCCATATATCTTCAACTACAACTTGAGCTACAAATATGCAATAAATGTAAATTGAATGGATTCCTCACTTCCTAAAACACGTTACTGTCTATCCTAAAGCCTATGGAAACCTTAAATTGTGCCAAGACTTTGTGACTGTCATACCTGTGACAGTAGGGTAGTGGAACAACTCTCATATAGTGCCATATGCCAAGAAAAATTATATGTAAAATCAGTAGCATCTTTTGATGTATTCCACTATGGCCCAACCGTATTTGTGATGCACAAACATTCTGCTCCTGCCACATTATGTGACACTATTACTATGTGACCTCTCTTTGAGATTAATTCTAGGAACTAGGCTGATTCCACCACACAGACCCTGAATAGTATTCACAAATAAGATCTTTTGGTGATGAAGAGACAAAATGGTGAATATCCCATTACTGATCCCTGAAATGTCAAGTATTCTTATTGTTTGCTACACGTGCAAATCCCAGTAAAGCATGAAAAGTGTGTACCAGCAAAATTTTCAATATACAGTAAGCACATAGAAATTCAGTAATATGTGCATCTGTACAAAAATTGGTGATTCAGTCAAATAACAGCAATAGTATTCTTTGCGGAGTGTTTTAAGGCCATTTTTGATCTGACATATATTTATACACATACACACATATATACCTACTGCAGTTAAATTCCTCTTTGTGCTACTGACACTACATTAATTGAATGACATTTGGGTGCCCTTTCCCCTTCCCTAATATGTACAAGGAGAACTTTTCTTACACATTTTTCACAAAGGATAGCATGGCAGTGAGGGTGCTACATACCAGCAAGGCACAGGCAGCCATTTTTGTGACTGTGGCCTGTGAGGGGCTGTGTGTTTGTGAACAGTGAGGTCGACTTTCTTAAGAGACTCTGTTAAGCTTTGGTGCAGAGCAAGTTCCATGCACTTCATCAGGATGTCCCAGATTTAGGCCCCTCTCTGGCTCAAGTTGGCAGCAGAGCTTTCTGTTGTGTCTTCAACTCCTCACCAGCTTGGCAGGATTTTCTGCTTTTCTGGGAAAGAAGCTCTTCAAGACTGCCCTTCAGGGTCTATGGAAAATTAGCTCAACTCCATCAGAGGAAGCTGCTGTCAGTGCCCTGCTGTCATCTTCTTCCTTCAATGCTGCCCTTCAGGAAGGAGTGCTGTGCTTTGGAGGCTTCTCTTGCTACCATTTTCTTCCAGAAATATTCAGCTTTCTCAAAAAATATTCTATCATATCCTTCAGCATTGCAGCTATTTGGTTTCGATTCAAATTACTCCCCAAATATCCAGAAGGCTGAGACCACCATACAGTTGCTTGTACAGTTGTGAAAGAAAAAGCTCATAGCGTGTAGTTTCTCCAGTTTGAGTTCCTGTCAACGTTGACAGGCAGGTAGGGGAATAGACCTGAAATGTGAGAGCTCTGGAGGAATTCTCCTTCCTAACTCTCTGAGCATCCATCCAAGGTTCAAGCAACTTTTGTTAAACCAGGCAGCAGGTGCCTCCTGCAATAAATTTCAGCTTTAACAGTCGGAATCTGCATCTTTATCTGACCTCCAAGGTCAGCCTGGCAGGATGGTCAGAATTAGTCTGTAGAGTAGCCCACAAGGGGAAGAGGGTGTGCTTGCACTGGACAGTAAAGCAGGACTGGGAGGTCTGTGTTTGCCAAAACAGTGCTTGGGGACAAGTTTCTTTGTTCCTTGCTCCTGCATATCCTTATGTGAAAAGTAAGGACAACAATTGCTTTCCCCACAGAATACTGAGAGGTGGGGAATAAAGTCCATTATGTAATTCATGAGACATAGACCAATAGACTTAAACATCGGTGAATTGGATAATAGTTCTCATCCTTAAAAAGTCTCATGGGCTGGGGCTAGGGAGGGGGGATCAAACTGGGATGTTTTTCCAAGGGATCTATACTTTTTCTAAAGAAGGCAGAGAGTACCACTTCATTTCCTGTCAATTCATATGTGTTATACACTTTCTACACCCTGAGGAGCCCCTCCAGGGAACTGCCCCCAAAAAAGTAAAGAGTTAGAAAAACAGAAGATGAGAAGATGATTTCTTACAATTCAGCTCAGAAGTGGCTGAACTAGTTTTCTCACCAATGCTAGGCTTCTTGTTTGAGCTCTGCAGTGTTAATTTCTTACTTGTACCCATTGCAGGAATACATCATCAAAACCAAGCCTTCTGAGGCACACCATGACAGTCATTGGCAATTTCCTATATTAAACACCATATGATTCATTTTTATTAGCCATGGCATATTAAAAAAAAAAAAAAAAAAAAAGAAGGAAAAAAAAAAACCAGAATAAAAAAACACAGAAAAAAACCCTCCAGTTCTTCTGTAAATGTAGGTGACAGCATAAGGAGGAAAAGTCATCTGAATCCAGAATGAAATTATGTGGTTGTCCAGTGCTTTAGGAATTGTATTTTTAATATGATAAACTGGGTGGCTGGAATGTTACAAGGTAGAGATCAGAAAGTTCAGCTGATGAAATTAACTGCTACCTAGAGACCCTTCGAGATTCTTTCAAGAAACACACAAATATAGTGGCTCAGCATGCCACATTTTTGCCCTATTTTGGATTTAGCTATTGAGGAAAACTAGAAAATTAAGTATTATTTTTACCACCAGAAAACAGTATTTGTTCCGTGACAAATGTTAACCACTGCCTATGTTTATTTCCATCTTTTGCACTTGAATATCATTCATTAACCACAGGAACAGAAGAATCTTTGAGTACCAGCCCGAATTGTCTGAAAGGCTTTCTTAGTTTCCAAAGCATGAATTCCACAGCATTTGCTATAAAGAAAAATATTTACAAGCTGGGTGGTAGGAGACACCTAGGTGGAATGAAATTGATAGTGGGAATAGAAGTCTGACTCGACTGTAGTTATAATGAAAACTTACCCAGAAAATACAAATGATAAGCCATTAATAGAAAGTGTCCTCCTGAGATTCGTTCCCCGAGTATGATAGTACAGCAAGGAGATAGCACCAGCAATGCCAACTGGCAGTAAAAGAGAAAAACACCAGCAGGGTATGAGAAACTGATCTGGGAGAAAAAATGCCATTTACAGGTAAGATATATTAGGTGAGGTTTGTCCTGTGACTGCAGCTCTTTTGTGCAGGGAAAAGGCCCAAGTAGCCTCTGAAAGGTCCAGATGCAACCGAAGGAGGATTTCCTCCAACAACCACGAGGAAGGCTTTTGGCTGTCCCTCTAAAAGGCATTGGTGACCCCAGGCATCAAATTGGCCCCCAGTGGAGGTGGGGGCTGCAGAGCCAAACCACGTGCGTTTCAGACACGTTGAGCAACACTGGCAGCAGCAGAGCACACGAGGCCTCTGGGCTACGTAAATTCTGCCAAAATCCAAAGACTGGCTCAATGTTTGCAGCAGCCTGGGCTAGGGAGGGGGCTAAGACTGCATTGACTTCTCCTTTCTGTAGGGGTAGGAGTCCTGTGCTCTTTGGCAGGTGACCCAGGCTATCTTTTCCTCACTGACACCGAGATTCACATAGAGTTGCCTTTAAATTTAAAGACGGGCATATTTGAAGAAGTGAGAATAATAAAGCCACAAGTTGCACTGGGAAAGACACGTGTATCCCACAGCAACATCACAGAGCATATCACGCATCTCTGTGTGTTCCCATAAGGAGCCAGTAAGGAACTGCTCCTGTTGGGCCAGGCCCCAGCACATAGCATCTTCCACATGCTGGGTGCGTTGGCCATCACTGGGACAGTGTAGCCTCATGGGCTTCCGAGGCTTGGACCACAGAAAGAAAAGGAACACTTTATCCTCCACCTTAAAATCTCATACTTTAAGACTTAGTTCATGTCAAGTCACTTCCCACGACCATAAAACAAAGCCTACATGAAATAAGGAGAAATAGAGGGATATTCTTATTCTAATGAAAAAATTAGTAGGCACAGAAGCCTGAAGGGGCACATGAGAAGTCATAAGCATTTCTTTCCTCTGACGAACTGCTTTAGCAGTGAGAGCATCAGAGAAGAGGCTGTCCATGGCTAAAAAGGAAAAATCCCCAAAGTGGCCACAGCATTCAAGGAAGTCTTCAGGCCTCAGTCAGAGGTTAACTAGGTAGCTTCAATGGGAGAAACCATTTATAGGAAGCCCTCATTCTGAAAAAAAATCCCATGTACTCCATCTGGCATTATGACAGGCCAGTGAATGTTAGAAGAGACAGAAAGAAATGAGACAAAAGCTTTAACAGTGGCCAGGAAAAGTCTTTAAGTCCTTATCACCTTCCATTGGTGTCTTCTCCATTGGTTTACAGCTCATCTAGATACACTAGATTAGCTGGTGGAATGACTCACTCATCGAGGTGAGTAAACTCTTTCCACCAAAAAGGTGGAAAGTGACAAATAAATTGGTTACAGTAATGGCCATGATAATCATTCCCCCAGTGTTGCAGGGGCAGGGCAGAGAATCAGAAGCCGTGACAGGCAGTTTTCTGGTGTTAATACGGCTTGAGACAAAAGGAAGTAGGGAGAGTGACCTTCTGATTTCAAATTTACTGCTGCTGGTGTGATCTCATCATTCCAAATTACTGGATTGGGTAAATAAACTCTCTGAAAATGCAGCTGCTTTGATGGGTTCTTGCATTCTGTTGGCTTGTATCTAATTTATTTTATTCCCATTCAATTTGTAGAACAGACTCTTGCAAGTATTTCCCAATAACTTTTAAATTTCTACAATTGCTGAGATAGTGTCTCAGACAAAGACCTATAGGGCTGAAATAAAAATAGTGAAGGGTTCAAGATGACATCATGTTTTATGAACACAAGACGTGACCACAAATAACCTACAATAACCTTTAAAATTAGTTTTTTCCTGACTTCATAAAACAATATTTTATTTGGCAGGCCCTTATTGGCAAGCACTTTGAACAGTTCTATTTGTTTTCTGTAACCAGGAAGACACAACCAGTGTTTTCACATAGGTTTCCTCAGTACTGTGGTTTTGCCATTTTCTGCCTCTTTATTACTGCCTGCTGCTGTTGAATATTTTTCTTTGGGATGTTTATTAAGAACAAGGATATGAATTAAAAAAAAAAAAAAAAAAAACACACCAAGGTTTCTTTATAACAGCGCTGGTGAGTTTCTCCCACTGTAATATTACTGTATCAAAAACACAGAAATAGATCATGGTATCTAGAATGATCTGGTTGCTTTAAGTTTAAAGTTATGTAATAACATACAGCTGGCTACATGTATATTATGAGAAACTGAAGGAAATCAGCCCATATGTCCTTTGATGCATTAACCAAGACCAAGATTTAGAAATCCACCATAACTTGTAACACCATATGAAATGGAGGAAAGGGGCTTAGCCAGTCACTGAACTAAATAACAAAATAAAATCTAAGCGTTCCAGTTGAAGTAAATTGGAAATTAATATCACGGAGTGCAAGAAATGCTCCTGGTTTCGTAGGGGATTTTACCTGGGATTAGTTGCTATTTCGCTTTGCTATAACCAATTGTCCTGGTTGTGAGAACAACGACACGAGAGGGGGGTTTCATGGTGCTGCCCGTGACTGAGTATTTGACACCGTTCAGGCTTTTGTTGGTTTGAGTTGTGCTGTCGTGGCAAAATGGACCATTTTTCCACCACATCTGTAGGAGTAGTTATGCTGCTTTCAGTGCCTTAAATATGTAATTTGGGGGCATTTGTTTTTTTTTAAATATTCTTTTAAAATATCTCTATGAGATTTTTATTCAGTGTAATTTGAATTAAGAAAGAAATGTAGTCTGTAGTCCAAATTGCACCATTCAGCAAATCCCAACCCTCCCTGTTTGAGCAGGGGCCATGCAATTAAGATGAGCTTTTCAGCTTCTGTGCAGAGTTCTGACTTCCTAGTGATCCCTCTTTCTTCTGTACAGTATGAAGCTTGAGTGAATAAGGAAAGTTCCAATAATTAAACTTGCTCTATTGACCTAACCAAAATTAACTGGCTATGCAACAATGTAGCTGTCCATGTAAAAACAGGAAGTCAGATTTCCCCAAGTAACCCTTATTCACCATGAGAAAAACAGCTGGTGCTCTCCCTTTACATGCAAGTGTGTGGGGCATGGATAAAAGATGTATACTTCTGATATCCTCTCTTTTAAAAGGGTGTGTTTTTTTTTCCAGTGGAAGTTTTCCAGCACTCGGTTCCTGAGAGGTAGGGCCCCAAGATAGTCTGGTCAAAATAGTTAGAATCGTATCTTTGTAGGGAGAAGTCTGTGAAAACGAACAAAGCAGCCACATTAGTATAACATGAATAATCCTCCCTGACCTCCAAAGAGAAAAATAATAAAGGATTTATTACTTCTTTTTTTTTTTTTTTTTCTCCCTAAGAAAGAGTAATAAGAAAAGTCCTCCTTACAACAACAATAACCACTGTTTCAGAATCAGAGCTTTTGTGTCCCTGTTTTTCAGTAGTTACGCTACATTTCTCCCAGTACACTGCTGGGATTTTTTTATTCTTTATTTTGCTACGCATGCTCGCACATCTGCTCCACATGTGTGATCAGCAACTGGATTTTCTGAGCTGAACGTCCTGTTAAATGGACAGAGTGGGCAGATCATTCCTTAGAGAGCAGAGAATCTGCCTCTGGTGGATTGCCGCCAAATGCAACGGTGTAATAAAGAAAAGAAAGCTGCTCATTCGGATTGCTCTGAAATGAACTGTGTCCTCTCCTAAAATACCATCTGGTGAGGATCCCTGGAGGCGCAGTCCAACACACCTAGGTCTGGCAGACTTGTATGTTTGATGGCTGTAAATGTCTCTGCGTAGGTCGACTGGGGGAAGGCAGGATCATTAAGAATTAGAAGAGGAGAAACAATTGTACTCTCATTCCCTTCCACCCGCCCAGACAAGATTACACACGAGGGCTGTGGAGCTGATTGGACTTTCTGTTGCTGAAGCTGACAGCTAATCTTTAAAAGAGCTGTCTTAGGCTTCAATTTTCTATGTATTGTCTCAAAGCTTTGTTTTCAGCTGGTGTAAACCAGCAGCAGTCTGGACTGATCATCTCTCTTTGGATTTGGACCTCAGGGCATTAATCAAGGGGTTTATAATAAACTCGATGAAGGAGCTTGAAGTGAGCCTTATGCTCTGTGTGCAAGGCGATCCAGCTTCCAAAAATCAAATCACACTAGGGACTGATAACAGATGTACAAAGTAAGAGGAAAAATTAACAGATGCTTCCCAGTTTGGGCCATTATCACCAATGAAACCCAACTCATACGGTCTATAGGTCACAGCAGAGTCTGATGGAGATAAATTTGGTGCTTTCCTGATGCTGGCAAAATTAAGATTGCTGGGACTGCACAGAACTGGATCTATCCTGAATACAAGTTGATTTTCTGAAGTATTAGCACTGCTGCTAGAAGGATCCCTCTGTATGTTGAGCAGTCAGTTCTGCAACCAGACAAAGAGTATCACACTGGTTTCATCCATCTCTGTAATGGATGTCTTGTAAAGCAGGAAACGTGACAGTTCCATTCTCAAGAAACCAAATATTTCATTTTAATTTTCTTCTCAGTCTGCATCTATCCTGGTGAATTAATCAGGGCCTGGGAACATTCCTGGGCACTGGATTTTGATCATCTCTGGTGTTAAACAGATAGGCAAGCCCCTAGCACCCTCAAGGCCTCTGCCAAATATCCTTCAAACCGCTCCCAGGCACAAATCAGAAGCAGGGGATTTCCAGAGCCATTCCCAATAGGCAATTTGGAAGCAGCCACCCAGTTTTGGAGGTTAAGAGTGTTTACTAGAGCTGGGCTGGCTGCTCTGTGCTTCTTGGCCTTGGTTCCTGGGAACTCTCCGGGAATGTCTCAGCCGCCCATCCATAGCCCTGGACAACTCTCACCAGTGAGACTTTATTTTAAGCAGGGGCAGAGTCCACCACTTTTTGAGGCAGAGGGGGTTTTTTTCTGCCTGGGGAGACCATTTTCTTTGTAAACAAGCCCACATTATAAAACTCTGGAGCTATTTTCAGGGCTTCCCTCTGCAGCTACCACTTGACAGGGTTTCAGCTTCCCTGGAAGCTGTTGGGCAACTGAACCCCTGCGGGGATTTCACTGACGGGGTGGATCTCACATCCTCTAGCTAATGCAATCACTCTACCCCATTGAAAGCACCCTAAAAATGTTTTGGTTTGTTTTTCTTTTTTCCAGAGGTGCTTTAAAGGAACTAGCTGTTGGATATATTGTGAGTTCCTATTGTTCTTTTTAAGCATCTGCTTGTAATTGTGCTGGGTTTCATTCCAGATGATTTTTAATTAATTTGAAATCATTAATTTGATTATTGCTAACCAGCCAGGAAAAAAACAGCCAAAAACCAGTATTTGGCCTTTGCAGGACTTTTCAAGGACTTGGATTCAGCTATAATAATAATAATAATAATTATTATTATTATTATTATTATTATTACTACTACTACTATTATTATTATTATTATTTCTTTTGATCCAGACATTTTTAAAAATTGCTTTATGAACAATGACAGAGGGTGTATCTTAAAGAAATTACTCCTTTGGCTCAAGATGTTATTTTAGCAACTATGAAACTGAGAAAAACTTTCACTAACAGCTGTGCTGGCTTATTGGGTCTCACACCAGGTATTCCAGGGAAAGTCTCTTGTTGAACTGGTACTTTCTGGGCTTCCCTGCATGAAGCTGCAGCCTGACAGAAATTCCTGGACAGACCAGCTTCCAGACCCATGGAGAGCTTTGTCTGAGCCCAGCACTTCCAGGCTCCAAGTACCAGGTCCAGGGCCACCAGGTGCAAAGAGCAGGACTAAAGGGCTGAGACTCAAAGGGCTTCCAGCCAGCTGGGAATAAGCCCTGATGCACAAAACTGTGAAGCCAGAGGCTTCCAACCTTGACTTTCTACTGCTCAGGGTCTGAGAAATGCAAGGCCTCTGGTGTTCAGCATTCTAGAGTCAGTGAACCAGCTTTTTCAATTTGCAGATTCTGATAGACCATCCGTTAGATAATTTCTAATAGAAATCACTGGAATACACATAGGATAGAAAAGAAAGTAGTGAGTGGAGCTGTTTGTTAACTAATCACGAAGATTAATTGGTATTATATAAAAAAGCTGAACTCCTAAACCCAGGTGAAGGGTTTTCAGTCTGGCAGTTAGAGATGGCTAGGGAAGAGGGTTAAAAGTTCTCAGCCAGACCTTATATTAGGTTCAGCATAAGGCAGGATGCATCTAAGGAAATCATAATTGCAAAATAACACTATTTAAGTAACATACAGAGCTCTCCCATTGTTTCAAATGCAGATCCTATCTTGATCAATTATTGTGTACGAAAAGTTGATTTAGCAAAGAGGTAGTTGAAATGGAACAGGAGCATTAAGGCAGATGCTGGAGAAAAAAAAAGTTTTCATTCATTAAATAAATCACAGTGACAGAGTAATAACTAACAACGAGGTGAAGCCATCGAGGTGATGAACTAGATGATCAGAGCCCACCATCTGAAATTAACCCATTTTGCAGTTTGGTTAAGTTCATTTAGAGGTTTTCAGTATTCTCTGGTTTTCTTTCTGCCTTTCTGAGTCCCCACCAATGGTCCGCTCAGTTGCCCACAAGCTGAAATCTCCCAGGAGTGTGGTTCCCTTGTTTGTGACCATGGCACCAAATGGCAGTGTCATGGCTCAGGCCACAACCAGGCTGGGCAGATCTTTTCCTACTGCCTGTCCTAGTAGGATCTTCTGTAAACCAAACCTGTGGGGCAAAGAACCATTTGGAAGTGTATGTGGGAAATATGGAGTTGGTTTGGGCAGAAAGGATTCCTTCTTTGATACCTTCCTTATCAGCTGAGCAAGGCACTTAGTCCTACCTGAGAATACTTTCCCTCATTGTAAGACAGGAGAACTGAAATCCCATGATTGTCTGTTGGAAACCACTGAATTTGAGGCTAAGTATCTCACCCACCCTGGGAATTGATCTGCTGCCCTTTGAAGACATGAAAAGTCTTTCTGCTGGCTCAGGTGGATTTTTGGATTGGGTCCCCCATATAGGAACAGTAGAAAGCCCCTAGCCAAGCAAATAAAGCTTCATGAAATCAAACTATTATATTCTTTGCAGTTCTGCTATAATGCATTTAATAATAATTCAAATCTTAGCCATTTTATAGGGTCACATGCGGAAATGGAAAGGGATATAGAGAAGGAGACAGTGTGAGACATAGAGTCCTGAATAAGAAATAGGCTCTTTTAGCACACATGGGAGTACAAAGGCAGATGTCTCCAGGGGCATGGAATAAGCCAGGGCAGCTGTCCTCTACTCTACCCCACTTATGGCTTTCTAGGTCTCACAAAGCCTAAGAAAAGGACTCAGCAATACCCCAGCACACACCTCCTCATTTTGCAAACACTATGACAGCGTTATGGGCTGTCGAGAGGAAAAAAAAAAAACCTACTGCTGGGGAAAAAAACCCTGTTTGCTGATTTTGTCCACCCAGTGTTGTCAATAGAGTTTTTAATTGCCTCAGCAAGTTGTCGTTAGGTGAAAGATAACAGCCTGCCAGGTCTAGAGAGTAAACATTTTGTGTTGGTCTGCCCACAAAGCACTCAAATAAGAAACTGGAGCTTTCAGCGTAACTCAGGTTTAACTATCTCATTTTCAACATAGTTCTCTCTTCGTGGCCTTTCAGATCCTGGTCTCTTCATGTTTGTTCTCAGCCTCCTGAACCTTCCTGCCTGCTCTTTCATGTTCGACATCTGGCTTAATCAGACGTAGGTTATCATTGTATTTGTGAACATGTCTGATGAAGGTGCCTCTTTTATTACTCACCTGCAGTCTGGTTGTAAACGTTAACATCTTAAATGTTGATAGGTTTTATTCTCATTCCCCCAAACTGCATATTGTTTACACGTGTTTCACCTGGGTTCGTAATATAGATATTAAAATGCAAACAAATATATATATGCATATATTTGCATCCACACAACATACATTTTATGCATAGGTATATATGTGCATACTATATATAATCTTTGTGCTTATATTTTTTACCAAGATTTGGCTCTAAATGAAATTATTTCTCCAATTATAACAGCACCTGTTGCTATATCTGTAACTTAACAACCAGAATGGACTTATGTCGACAGTAAAGCAGCCCAGAAGCTCAGGGCACCATGTAATTGAGGACCCTCTCCCTATGTAGTTGGTAAGCAAGCTGTGCCAGGTGGAAAAGGACTTAAATCTCATGCTGTAGGACGGGGAAGGAAAAAAAAAACTAAGGGTGCAGACAATATTGTTCTAGGAAATAGAAGAGGGAGTTTCCAGAGGAGGTTTCTGATCTGTGGGAACTGGGGTGAAGGAGATTTCTCAGTTCAAAGAAGATCAGAAAAAGGAAATCAGGGGCAGAAAAGCATGAGGAAAGCACACCTGAAGCTCATGAAAGTATGGGGCTGGAGAGGATGGATTTGAGGCTGACAACAGCTGCCTATGAAGGGAAGAGGAACTTTGCAGCTGGTTCAGCAGAAGGCAGTTTGGCCACCAGGACAGGCAACTGAGGCTGAGATACAATGTGGAAACAAGAACATCTGACCAGGTGGCTCTCACCAGGTGGCTCTCACCATTCTTTGCCTCCCCCATTCATAGCCCTGAAGCTACTTTTACGTTTTACCCCCGAACTGTGTACAGATCTCTAAAGTATGGAAATGTGTACAGTGTGGTGAGTCAACCAATATAACCCATAACCCTTTATCTTAGGACTTCTGTTCTTCTTATATTAACCTGCTTGGGGGCTACTGTATGTGAGACTTCATTCCTCTTCCATTTCAGAAGACAAAACTGCAATGTTTTCATTGCCCACTACTGAGCTATGAAGTTTTTTGGTCTCCATCCCGTAGGAATAAATCTGATAAAGCCTCTTGGGCTATTTGTCAAAAGTTCTCTTCTAGTTATCCTTTTGGACCTGAGAAACTAGCCAAAATTCAAGGGGTTTGGACTGTGCCTAAGGGGTGCAGGAATCAATATTTCTCTCAAACAATTTTGTAGATTTACAAGGAATGGATTGACCCTCTGTTCCTGAGGAGAAAAACCACAGTTATTTACCACATCAATGTCCTCCTAAGTTACCTCCCTGTGAGGACTCTCTCCAGACTTTTCAGAGTTGCGCAACCAGCTGTTTGCTGGTTTTCTCCTTTTCCTTCTTTTCCTCCTTTTCTTTTTTCTCCTTTTCCTTCTATACCACACGAAGGAACATGTTGCAGAGATATCACAAGCAACAGAAGCCAGGCTAATAGAAGAATCAAATTAACGCAGTCGTGTCAGCCCCGTGTTGCACGTGAGCTAATAAGATTTGCAGAAGGTAGTGCATTGTTTAAGCCCTTCACAAGACAACCCCTTGTGTCATTTGGGTTTCTCTGGGGTAACTGGGCATGTCTTCTCTTTGCTTCCATTTATTTCTCTTGTAAACACAACCCTCGTCAGCCCTGCACCGAGAGATGAGATTCCTCAGTTGTTTTCACTGTCTTTGTGTTTGTGCGGAGACCAGCAGAGCTCCATGAACCACTTGTTTGCTTGACTCCAGGTGGTCAAAGCTGCCCACTTCAGGGGACCTTTGCTGGACTGTCAGTTACTGAAAGTACTGGAAGAAGCTGCAACTTCAGCAGCTGTTTTCTTTTTCTATGAATAATATATAGGTATGCTGTATAGTTAAATCTGGAGTTACCTTCTGAACTTTAATGTGGGCACTATAGATTTTAGTTGGAGTACCTGGGATTCAAACAATAATTTTTTTGGGGGGGCCAGGGTGTGTGTGTGCTGCGGGCTTGGGATTTTTTTTGTGTGTAAACCAGCTGGACTCTCAGAGTCTTCCATAGGAAATAGCCAACGAGCTATTATGGAGAGGATGGTCACTAGAGAAAGCTATCCTAAGGAGAGATGGAGGCAGGTGCAGTAGCAATTTTGGAGTGTGTGCTTCTGTCCTGCAGGAGAGGTGTAATCGTGTTATCTCACTGTATCTCACTATATCACCCTTGAGCCTGGGGGTAAACAGAGACTAAAAAATGATGTCTCTCAGCAAACCAGGAACAGCTCTCCCTTGCTATTCCACACTGCTTGCTATCACCTTCAATGAATGTTTATAAAGAACTTGGGGATCCTAACATGCAAAGTGTCACATATGAGCCACTGATAATTAAATGTTTTATTATGTACTTGTTTAAGCCAATGCTAACAGTAACTAATGGAAAACTTCAATCTCTAAGTCTCAAAAAGGTCAGAATAATTGGAACGAGCTGACTGTCTGGGTAAAATGTGTGAAATCTGAAAAAAAGCCTGTCTGAAGAGTGTGGTGTGTTCTCAGAAATGGGTGGAGAAAAGGAGTCTTTTTCATTTATCAGCACTTGTGTTTAATCTAACAAGAATAGAGCAAACTGATACAGATAGAATATTTCCTATTTTCAGAATATTTTCCCTGTTAGCAGTCAGCACTTAAACTGGAGGCAGTGTCTAAAAGGATCTGTTATCTAAATAATATTCAAACATATTACATGTAAGTCATTAGCCAACTTGAACATTTAGCCAATGAGTCCAGTTAACTTGTTAAGACCTATGAATCTTCTCTGAAGCAGGGTGAGGTGCTTGTTATCCATATCCTTAGCACTACTGCTTAAAACAAGAGGCAAGTGGATGCAACAAACAGTGCCAAAAAAAAAAAAAACCAAACTAAAAATAAATGAAGATGTTGGTGACAACTGAGAATAAAACCAACTGGCCTTGGCTTAAACACAGGACCCATAAATTAACATGTGTGCAGGTGCAATTCTGAACGTGCCTTTGTGCATGTGCACACACGTTCAGTGTCTGCCAGACAGAGATCACAGGCAGCTATTGCAGCTCCCTCAGTCTCTGCTTGGCCCTGGCAGTTGCAGAGCTGGTAATTGTTTCCCAAAGCTATACACCAGGTGCAAGTCCCTTGGCTTTAGCCTGTCGTTCACGAGACTACACTCCACTCGCTTGCGAAGAGCCTACACAGTCTGCGATCTTAAAAAAAGAAGACTAGTGAGAACTGGAGAATAAGTACTTTAGCACTGAACAAAAATGTGTCAACAGCCCTTGTTGGCTTTATTGCTAGCCATGAATATGTAACTGTATGACTTTATTTTTAACATAGTTTATTATCGCAAGTTTCATTTTTAATTTTTTTTTTTTAAATCAATGTAGGATTGGCTGAACAACACGCTCACTTGTTTCTCCACTGTTTCAGCTCCATCCAGCTATCTGTGAAGCCTGGGCTTGACCAACTACATCAGCTAGCAGAGATTTTTAGGTTCACGTCCCGCAGCTGGAAGTCCCCATCCTGAACCTTTGCTACACTTCAGGAGACCTTCCCCCTGCTACCTCCTCCTACATATTCACTTCATAATATCATAAACTACTCTACATTAGCTAAACCCATTAGCTAACCTTTGTCATACACAGCGTATATATCGTGCCTAATAGAGTTAAGTTGCTAAAAAGTTCAATAGATGGAAACGTGTGCGTTACAAATGGCAGTTACCTGCTGCCAAGCCCCTGCAGGAGCCGAGCTGTGTTCCCCCGTCATTCCTGGTGTTATACTCCCTCTGCTGCCCGCAGCTCCTCAGCTTCTCCCCTGCTTCCAGGCATCTGTGCTTCCTGTCTCCTGCAGTTATCACCGCCGCGTTCATCAGAGGAGCTGAAGAGGCTGTGAAGGAATAAGGATGTATGTTTATCACGGGAACAACCTTAATCCCGTCATCGCTTACTTGTTCTCCTCTTGCTCAGTGTTGTAGAGTTTTGCCCCATTTCTTTACAGATCTCAGGTGCTTCCAGGGATCTGATTTTTCTCCTTTCCTCCTGTTCTGCAGGAACCCTTCCTAGACCTCCCTCCTCCTTCCCCTGAGCCCACCTCTCCATCGTGTCACCTTGTTACCACTCTGCAGAAAGTGCAGAGGGACACGGAGGGTTGTTCTTTTTTTATCCCTTCATAAATTCTGACACTTGAGTATCTTCAACCTAAATCAAAGCCAAAAAGTGACATTTGCTTTTTTTCTTGGTATGAACAGTGAGAGAAAAATGAAATTTCAAAACATTTTCGAAGTAAAGCATAGTTCAGCAACTAAATGCAGCTAGTTTAAAAAACCAAAAATATTCCAGTTTGGTTCCATGGATCATTATTTCAGCTTTGTAGACACTGTGTTTTCTTCCTAAAAATTTGTTTGTGTGGAAGATTCCCAAGAGTTTTCTCCTCCTCTTGTTACTAAGTGCCCAGCCTCACCCCCAGGGCAGAGAGTCCTGAAGGGAGATACGGGGACTGTTTCCTGCTGAAGACAATGTAGGGGAGCGTGATCCTGAGCCAATCGTCTAGGCTAGAAGGGGTCTTTAAGATCATCGAGTCTAACCATCAACCTAACACTGTCCAAACCACCACTAAACCATGACCCTCAGTGCCCCATATACACATCTTTTAAATACGTCTAGGGATGATGAACCAACCACTTCCCTGGGCAGCCTGTTCCAATGCTTGATAACCCTTTCAGTGAAGACTTTTTTCCTAGTATCCATCCTAAACCTTCCCTAATCAGCTTGAGGCCATTTCTTCTTGTTCTATTGCCTGTTCCTTGGAAGAAGACACTCACCCCCTCACTATGCTCTCCTTTCAGGGAGTTGTAGAGAGCCATAAGGTCTTCCCTCAGCCTCTTTTTCTGCAGGCTCAACATCCCCAGCTCCCTCAGCCTCTCTTTAAAGGACTTGTGCTCATGAACTTCTTTGCCCTTCTCTGGACTCTCTTCAGAATCTCAGTGTCTTTCCTGTAGTGAGTGGCCCAAAACCGAATATATTATTTAAGGCGCAGCCTCACCAGCACCGAGTACAGGGGGACGATCAGATCTTTAGTCCTGCTGGCCATACTGTTCCTGATCCAAGCCAGGATGGTGTTGGCCCTTTTGGCTGCCTGCTGTTGACTAAAATCCCCAGCTTTCCAGTCACTCTTCCCCAGGCCTCTAGCCCTGCAGGGGATTTTTGTGACCCAAGCTCAGGACCCCGGCACTTGGCCTCGTCCCACTGGCCTCGGCCCATAGATCCAGCCTGCCTGGATCCTTCTGCAAAGCCTTTACCCTCAAGCAGGCCTACACTCCCCTCTCCAACTTGGTGTTGTCTGCAAACTTACTGAGGGCACACTTAAACCCCTCGTCCAGGTCGCTGATAAGACACCGATAGTGGCCCTGCAGCGTAGGCCTGTGTGGGGATCAAGAAGGAGGCTTGCCCTGGAAATGGCTGCCAGCCCCCAGCAGGCCCCAGGCTGGCAGGGCAGGCCACGCAATGCCTGACAGGCCTCACTCCCCTGGCACTCAACACAGAAGCTGGAAGTCCAGTTTCCTCTATTAAATGCTTTCAAAAAAACCCCACAGGTCTTAAATAGCATATTAAGGGGTCTGAGTGACAATCCCAGGTCTGTCCATGAGGGATTTCAGCTCAATTCACGCTGCTGACGCAGAACATCAGCAGGGATGAGCGCTGGTAAATCTATTGCACAAAATCAAATGAGTCAAATGAGAAACATGGCTGGATAACCTTAAATCACTGATAAATTCTGTGGTCCAAGGTCCTTGCCTGTATTTCAGGTACATGAGTAATACCACCTATTATCTCTAGAGCCACTGAAAAATGAATGCAGGCAAAGAGATTTCCATGTTTCAACTGGTTAATCAAGGGTTCCCTGATACACAGAGGTGTTTTCACCACTAAAGTATCGTCTCAGCAGTAATGAATTTTAAAAGACAGCACTTTTAAGCTTTTATGGTTTTCAATTTACAAAGGACTTCATAAATATGAATGCAATCACTGCACACAGGCTGCCGTGAAGGAGCCATTATTCACATCGCACAGAGGGAGATGCTAAAGCACAGAGATGTTTCTAGCACCCATCTTCCCCTGAAAGGGACTAGCACCCAGCTCTCCTCGCTCTCCTCTCTGTGCTTTAAACCTGGGACCACGTACACACTTTCCCCTTTTATGGGGAGAAAACAGAGCAACAAAGTACAGTGGGGGAGATGCTGCGATCTAGCATTGGCCTCACCATCCTGGGACCTTGTCTTTCCTCAAGAAGCTGCTGGTTTCGTGGCTTTCTCCAGTCTCTTTCCAGGACCCGTGTCCAGCCTCACTCCTTGTTTTGCTTATTTGGACTATAAAGTTCCTTGGAGAAGAGGCACTGTTTCAAAAGTGGCTGGCTCATTCTGATCAGTCAAGATCAAAAACCCAAAGTAAACCATTTATAGGGACATATAAGTTTCCTCAGAAAGACTTTGATTGGAGCACCATCTGTGTCCGAGTGTTGTACCTACTAGTGAACATCCACGACAGTGACAGCCATTGCCCAGAGAGCTTACAGGAGGTGCTATTGTTCAACTTAAACACATATATGCAGAGAACCTGAGGAAATAGGCAAGAAATTACCTGTTCCAGTCCAGGCTGGAAGTCCATGCCAGAATTGGTACTCACTCTTATGTCATCGGTAGGAAAATATAACACATCTTTGATGTTTTAAACAGCAGATCATCTTCTCGGCTGAATTTTTTGCTTCCTTTATTTTTATTATTATTATTGCTGCTGCTGTTATTGTTGCTAGTAATTCTTTGGCTTAATTAGATCATACTTGTTCTTTCTTCCCCAAAAGTCCTTTTCACTGGTATCTCAGGACTGGCCTTCTCTGGCACTGTAAAAAAAAGGAAGAACATATTCCTGAGACTACCTTCAGATGTAACTTTTATTTTCATGCACACGAGGCATCTCTATGGATAATGAATATTGTTATGTATATGCTAAAATGCTTTGCCAGAGTAGAAGCTATAAGAAAGGAAGTTACAGTCCTTGTTTTCATCTGGGCAACCATTTCTACTCTCGTCCACTGAAATTTTTTATGCATTTATGCACATCTGTCTTCAAATGTAAGGAGTACGATTCACTATAAACAATTTTACGTGTCCAAAAGTTAGACATCTATTTCAAATTAGTTTAATGTAAATGAGGTACAATCAATTGAAATAAAGGCACTGTTTTCTCACCTCTTTTTATAACTGTTTTAAGTAGGATTAATTGTTTCATATTCTTCTGTGCATAAATGTGGTATGCATACTCTTAAAGTGATGCCAAAAAAAAGCTACATGTAATTATGAAACTGTAGTTTTTTCCAGTAGTTCATATGATCATCTATTTATACATAACTTCTACTTGACAGCAAAAATGCACAAAAATCCAAAGCTGTGTAGATATGGCTGTATGTGTGTAGTGGAACATCGTGTGCAGCAACAAAGATCTTGTCCAGGAGAGTGCACCTCTCTTTACTTCTGGGCTCTCAACTCTTGCTATAAGCAGAGTGAAAGCACAAGATCATCAGCTTTACCATAACGCTTGCTAGATGTAAAAGCCACAACCCAGCATACAGGCAACCCCAAAAAGATTCTGACCGTATTTACTGCTCTACAGGTTTTCATTAACCTTAAGTATGACTCCATAACCAGGAAGAAACACACTTTGACTGCACAGACACAAACAGCATTTTAACTGCAGAGGGCATGAAAGAGCTACTGAAAAGCACTGTGTTTTACTTACAAGGCTTTATTACTTGCAACATAATTTTCTACAAGTTTGATTTCTTCTACCCTGAGTATGTGACATATAGCATTTTAGCCATGAAAGATCCTCTAAAAATCCATCTGATACAATTCTTGTTTTCTTGGGGTAAAATACAAACCTAAGGAACATAAATGATCAGATTCATTGTAGAGGAGATTTCCTTATGATAATCATGGACTAGAAATGATTCTGTTGTGGTCACTGCATCTAATGGATATAATTTCTTACTGAAAATATTTTTCCCATTTTAATTCACACTCAAAACAAGTTTTTATTTTTGTTTTTAGATTTGCATATAAGACTGCTAATACAGGATAACATTTACCTGTTTCCCACCTAATCCCACTTTGAAAATCCCCAGACATTCACTAATGCTCACTAGAGTCGCTGACCACATTCAGCATGGCACAGTGCAGCTATTTCAGCTATTTTCTAGCTGAAACCCTTCTGATGCTTATAAAGCTTTCATCAAGTTGGGCTTAAGATTCAAAAAAATTAATAATAAAAAAAATGAGTTGAAATTTTCATTAAAGAATAATTTTTCATTCAAAAAAGCAGTTGAAGATTCATAATTAGAACACAGAGTTGCCCAGAAACTTGCCCGTTTGGCCTGTCTTTTAGGGCTTTCTGGAAATCTGAAACAGATCTTACTCGGGGTGTGTTTTCAGAGGAACGAAAAACCGCTGCAAAAAAACCGCTACCAAGAATCCAGCCCGAGGCAGGTACGTGCTGGCAGAAGCAGCAACAGCAAAAGCTCCACCATCCTCCGCCCACACAACCTGATTAGCATGAATCCCTATTTTTTTCCATTAACCCACATGCCCAGCGTGTTTTCCAGCCTCCTCTGTAAGCGAGCCACATCTTTATTTCACTTTCTAGGGGTTGATGTGGGGCCGACGGCTGTGGAGCCCACCACGCTCGGTATTTTTTCAGCCCACCTCTGTACCCCAGGTTGTCACTGCTGGGGTGACAACCCCAGCAAGTATTGGCTCTTCCTCTGCCATTGGCAGTGCTCATCTTTAATGTGGAGAAGTTTTTGGATAAAACATTGATGGACACCACCAGAGGGTGCATCGCTGCCGCTGTAGTGGCTGTTCTTAGACCCTGCTCCACTGCGGCAGAGCTTTGGATGGATCCTGCACCTTGGATTTCAGTGGGGCTGCCTAAACAAAGGTGCACAATGGAAAGCGGGATCAAAAACCCAAGTCAGTGAAGCCAATTGCTTTAAAAAAATAAAAAATAAAAAAAATAAATAAACAAACAAGGAAAAGTAATTCGCTCTTTGTGCTGTGCTCTCAAGGCATTTTGCAGCTTTTCTTGAAATATCCATCACAAGAACACTGCTTTGATCTGCTGCTCAGCAGCCACTCCCAGAAGGGGTGAGAGACATCTCGTTTCCTTCCTTCCTTCCTTCCTTTCCTTACCCTGACCTACCGGTCTGGAATGCAGTTCACCTCTGAGCATTTTCAGATGTATCATTTTCAGAGAGGCTTTGCAAGTCACAACAGACAACCCGGGGCTTACTTCCCTGCCTACGACGCCCGCACACGGCAGCCAGAGGAGCCACGATCTGCGTTGGACCCTCCCAAGCTTCTCCTGCAGAAGGGGCACCAGAGCGTTAGAATAACAAATATCCACCTCACCCTCAACACAGGCAGGACCCCAGACTGTGAAGGTCAAGTTCCCCCCAGGGTGGAGCTGAGCAGAGGTTTGGGCTGATCTGTGTCCCTGTGGGTGTTTCTTACGTGTCCCCTGGCACATCCCTTTGTGACAGGATTGGTGATGTACCTCCTCCCCAAAAGTTGTCCCACCTGATGAGTGTGGTGAAGGCAAATCCCATCCTGCTGGGTTAGTTTCCAGCCAGGTAACAGTTAGTTTTTCGGCTTCCTCAAGTGACCTGCTGCACAGCAGCACAACTCTCCTTGGCTAACGTACAGGAGTGAAGGACAAAAGTCTCCAGAAGAGGCCAAGATGGTTTCTAGCCCTTTAGACTACCTTCAGCCAAGCACAAAATCATCCTTTTAGGCTTAATCTGCTGTCACTGGGTTCAGTGTGAGTCTTCAAAGAGAGATTTTAAACTCTGAATTGCCCTTGAGGAGTGCCCCCATCACCCCACTAAACTCCAAAAACATCGCTGGCATTCAGCAGGACCATAATGTTCCTCCACCAAATGGCAAGGGAGTTGAGAGCAGCATAAATACACACTTAAAACTGCAGCACAACAATAATACTACTAAAAAACCCCCAGCACAACCAGCGTGGTTGTGTGTGAGTTGGCTGGGGATGGCCGGAGGGAGGAGATGCCGCGCATTCTTGAGCGCACTGCAAGGAACTTTCGGTCCCGTTGACTTCAATGGGGTTTCAATCAGGCTGGGGCTCTGCTGCGGAAAGGAACTGCTTAACGCAGCGTCCTGGGGTTCCTCGGTTTGTGTCTCGGGGCGACTCCTGGCAAAGCCCCTGGTCAGTAAGTGAAAACACACTTCTGTCCAGTGGCCAGGACTTGCCAGCCCTACCTGCTGGCTTCTTCCCTTGCCTTTGGCTTTCTGTCGCTGCCGAGGCTCTGAGGGGTTTGGGAATCTGGCTCCTTGATTAGGTGCTGACTTTACAGACCCCCCCCTTTGGGCTACCGGAGAGGAGGGGGTGGGTGGGCTGACCCATCCGGGGGCGGATGATTTCCCCCTTCGGCGGGGCCGTCTCCGCTGGCAGCTTGGCTCCGGCCTGATGGGTGTCAGCCCGGCAGCTGCCAGGCAGGAGGCCCGTCCCTGCGGGGCGGCTGCTGCTCATCTGCCGGCAGCTGGCCACGGAAGTGACATCTGCTCTGGGTCCCAGCTGTGAGCAGCACCGAGGTGCCAAAGCCCAGGCGCCTCAGTTCTCCGTCCAGGAGCGAGGAAGGGTTTCTGATGCCAGACCACGGCCCGGCTCGCAGGGGAAGGGGGGTGGGTTGGGGGGTGGGTGGTGGTTTGGGGAGGAATCGTCTCCTTCAACGATGGTGGGCTGGGAGGAATGGAGAGAGAGTGACAAATAGGGAGAGAAAGAACAAGCAACAGAAGTAGGGGAAAGGATGGGAGAAGACGGGAATGGCTGGAATGGAAAGGAAATGCCAAATCTGAAGTGATGGAGCCAGTCTGAGGCAAGGAAACCAAGGCGAGGAGGCAGAGTAATAAAAAGGAAAGAGATGCAGAAGCAGCAACAAGTAACTATCCGAGGGAGGCAGTTATTTCAAAGGGCTGCTGAACAGGCAATGCCTTACCGAGCTGCCATCTCGGGCCCTACCGAGCCTGGGTGGGTTTCCTGCCCACAGCCCTTCGCCCCTCCTGCCGTTCCAGGGGTCTGCCCCACAGACATTGCCATCTGGAGGAGCTCTGATATGTTCTCTCTTGCCTTCTTTCTCCACCATCTTATTTAAATTCACATCACTCTTTTTTTTTTTGCCCGTCCAAGTCTCTTTCTCTCTCATTTATCTCTGTAACTGTGTTATAATTCAGCGTTGTGGCATTTTAACTGAATTATAACTTCAGTTTGTGAGACAGGAATATGTGCAGGATGAAGGACAAGATCTGTTTCAATCTAAAGACTGAAAAGCACACTGAAATGAACCTGGGAATACATACATTAAGAAATGCCACTTTGCTCCCTGGGTTGGTGTGTGCAAGCCAAGCATATCCTATCATAAATGTATATTCACAGTTGGGACCATTTCCTCAGCAAAGGCACTGAAATTGGCTGTTTCAGATCTCAAAAGGAATGGAGTATTCCCGGAAGAAATAACCTAGGAAAATGTATATTTGACAAGTGCTTTACAGCCCTGTCAATCAAAATCAACTCCCATTGGGGAAAATGCAGTGAGGGTGACTGCTTCTTACCCCTGGTGCTTGCCAGAAGCAGAAGAGAAACTGAGCTGTGGTTATCAACAGGGCTGAGGAAGGGCCGAGGGAGACAGACCTTATAAGAACTCACCGGTCTGAAGTGGAAAGGGCAGGCACTGGGCAGATTTCAACTCATTTTGAGCCACTTTGCTGTGGTACCTTACCAGAGGCAGCCAGAGCTGGGCATGGAACCGGGTGCCATCACAAAGTATTTCAAAATCAGGTGCAAGAGATTGGATTGATTGAGTTGGGCAGGAACAATGAAAGCCCTTTCTTAGTTTCTCAGAATTCAGCTCTTCGAGATTGGCTTTAAATAATGTAGTTACTGTTGAACTTTTTATATCACAATTATACATTTCTATAAGATATAGATAAGATACATATTCATACCTTAATATTTCATGACAGATTTTCACAGTGGGAGCCCTTACAGATACTTACAGATATTATTCTTTTTACAAGTCTCAGCAGCTCTCTCTGTTTCAGTGAGAATTAGTTGTGGTTTTAGTAAGTGAACTTTGAAACAAGAGGAAATTCCTCTGAATACCATTCTTTCACTACCTACACAAAAAGAAAAATCTACCAGTTAGTAAACTATGCATCTGAATTAATCAATCTAATAACTACTGGTTGCTTTTTTCTTTTTTTTTCAGTCAGACAGGAACAAGACTAGAGCATCTATTGCATGGACCAGAGGGAATCATCAGAGATCTTAAAGAACATAAGGTCGAGGCATTACTAATGCTCTGAGGGGCTCAATTCACCCTGTAACACATAGTCTTTACAACCAGCAGCCATTTATATATGGCCCAGTTGTCAGAGCAGTCACACTGGGCCGGGTCAGAGGTAGCTCTTGCTCACAATTCTGGCTCCTGCAGGGACATGAGGTTATGCCTGAACCCTAAAACCTTCCTTAGCAGGGACAGAGGGAAGTGTGCCTTGTCTGCACATCTTGGGGGACACT